>JAIUJO010001949.1:0-10000 GCA_023846275.1 Vanilla planifolia
TTACTTATTCATTTTCTTCTTCTACTTTTTCTTCATTTTTCTTTTACTTCTTCTTCTTCTTCATCTTCTTCATCTTCATCTCCTTCTTCTTCTTCTACTTCTTCTTCTACTTCTTCTTCTTCTACTTCTTCTAGTTCTTCTTCTTCTACTACTACTTGTTCTTCTTCTTCTTCTACTACTTCATTTAGTTCTTCTTGTTCTTCTTCTTTTTGTTCTGCTTCTTCTACTCCTTGTTCTACTTCTTCCATAGCTTCTTTTTCTTCTTCTTCTTCTTCTTATTCCTCCTCTTCTTCTTCTTCTTCTTTGTCTTCTTCTTCTTCTTCTTCAACTTCTTTTATTTTCTTTTTCTTCTTCTTCTTCTTTTTTATCATCTTCTTCCTCTTCTTCTTCTCCTTCTCCTTCTTCTTTTTCTTCTTCTTCTTCTTCTTTACGTCTTCTTCTTCTTCTTCTTCTTCTTCTTCTTCTTTGACTTCTTCTTCTTCGTCTCCTTCTTCATCAAGTTCTTCATCTTTTTGTTCTTCTTCTTCTTCGTCTTCTTCTTCTTCACCATCTTCTTCTTCTACTTCTTCTTCTTCTTCTTCTTCAACCTTTTATTTTTCTTCTATTTCCTCTTCTTCCTCTTCTTCTTCTTCTTCTTTTTTCTCTACTTCTTCTATTTCTTCTTGTTCTTCTTCAACTACTTCTTCCTAGTCTTTTTATTCTTCTTCTTCTACTACTATTATTACTTCTCCATTTTTTTCTTCTTTTTCTTCTCATTCTTTTTCTTCTTCTTCATTTTCATTTTCTTCTTCTTCTTTTTTGTCTTCTTCTACTTCTTCTACATCATTTCCTTCCACCTCATTTTCTTCTTCATCCTCAATATCTTCTTCTTCTTTTTCTTGTTCTTTTTCATCTTCTTCTTCCTCTTTTTCTAGTACTTCATCTTCTTCTTCGTCTTCTCTACTTCTTCTTCAAGTTCTTCTTTTTCTTTCTCTTCATCTGCCTCTACTTCTTCATCTTTTTCTTCTTTTTCTTCTTTTTCTTCTTTTTCTTCTTCTTCGTCTTCTTCTTCTTCTTCTTCTTTTACTTCTTCATTTTCTTCTTCATCTTTTTCTTCCTTTTTCTTTTACTTCTTCTTCTTCTTCTTCTTCTTCTTCTTCGACTTCTTTTAGTTCTTTTTCTTCTTATTATTATTATTATTATCTTTCTTCTATTTCTACATCTTCTACTTCTTCTTCTGCATATTCCTTTTCTTCTCCTTCTTCTTCTTCTTTCTATTCTTCTTCTTCCTTTTTTTTTGTTTGTTCTTCTACTTTTTCTTCTTCCACTTCTTCTTCACATTCTTCTTTTTCTTCTTATTCTTCTTCTTCTAAATCTTCTTTTTCTTCTTCCTCTTCATTTTCTTCTTCTTTTTCTTCTTATTCATCTTCTTCTTCATCTTCTTGTTCTTCATCTTCATCTTCATCTTCATCTTCTACTTCTTTGTCTTCTTCTTCTTGCTCTACATCTTCTCCTTCCACCTCTTTTTCTTCTTCATCCTCTATATCTTCTACTTCTTTTTCTTCTCCTTCTTCATCTTCTTCTTCTTCATCTTCTTCTTCATTTTTTTCTTCTTCTGCTTCTTCTACATCTTCTCCTTCCACCTCTTTTTCTTCTTCATCCTCTATATCTTCTTCTTCTTCTTCTACTTCTTCTTCTTCTTCTACTTCTTCTTTTTCTTCTTCTTCTTTTTCTTCTAGTACTTCATCTTCTTCTTCGTCTTCCTCTACTTCTTCTTCAAGTTTTTCTTTTCTTTCTCCTCATCATCTTCTTCTTTTTCTTCTTTTTCTTCTTTCTCTTCTTCTTCTTCTTCTTCTTCTATTACTTCTTCTTCATTTTCTTCTTCTTCTTTTTCTTCTTTTTTTTACTTCTTTTCCTTCTTCTTCTTCTTCTTATTCTCCTTCTTCTTCTTCCACATCTTCTACTTCTTCTTCTATATATTCCTCTTCTTCTCCTTCTTCTTCTTCTTCCTATTCTACTTCTTTTTTTGCTTATTCTACCTGTACTTCTTCCACTTCTTCTTCATCTTATTCTTCTTTTTCTTCTTATTATTACTCTTCTTCTTTTTCTTCCTCTTCCTTTTCTTCTTCCTCTTCTTCTAAATCTTCTTCTTCTTCTTCTTCTTCTTTTCCTTCCTGTTCTTCTTCTCCTTCTTCTTTTTCGTCATCTTCTTTCTCTTCTTCCTCTTCTACTTCTTCTACGTCTTCTTCTTCTTCTTCTTCTTCTTCTTCTTCTTCTTCTGCTTCTTCTTCGTCTTCTTCTTCTTCTTCTTCTTTTCTTCTTCTTCTACATCTTTTTCTTCCCCATCTTCTTCTTCTTCTTCTTCTTCTTCTTCTTCTTTATTTATTCTTCTTCTTCTTCTTCTTCTTTTCCTACTTCTTCTACTTCATCATCATCTTCTTCTTCTTCTTCTACTTCTTCTTCTTCTTCTTCTTCTACTTCTTCTTCTACTTCTAGTTCTTAATCTTCTTCTTGTTGTTCTTCCTCTTCTTTTTTTCTCTTTCCACTTCTTTTTCATCCTCTTCTTCTTCTTCTACTACTACTACTTCTTTTCTTATTCTTCTTTTTTTCTTCTTTTTTTCTTCTTGTTCTTGTTCTTCTTCTTCTTCTTCTTCTTCTTCTTCTTCTTCTTCTTCTTCTTCTTCTGCTTCTTCTGTTTGTTCTTGCTCTTCTTTTGCTTGTTCTGCTTCTTCTTCCTCATTTTCTTGTTCTTTTCTTTTTTCTTATTGTTTCATCTTCTTCTTCTTCTTATGTTTCTTCTTGTTCTTCTTTGATATCTTTGCCTTCTTCTTCTTCTTCTTCCTATTCTTCTTATTCTTCTTCTTCTTCTTCTTCTTCTTCTTCAACATCTTCTTCTTCTTCTAGTTCTTCTTCTTCCACTTCTTCTTCTTTTTCTTCTTCAAATTCTTCTTCTTCTTCTTCTTCTTCTTTAACTTATTGTTCTTCTTCCTCTTCTTCTTCTTCTTTTTCTTCTACTTCTTTTTCTTCTTCTTCTTCTTCTTCTTCGTCTACTACTTCTTCTTCTTCGATATTTTCTTTTCTTCTTCTTCTTCTTCTTCTCCATCTTCTTCTTCTTGTTCGACTTCCTCATCTTCTTCTTCTTCTTCTACTTCTAGTTCGTAATCTTCTTCTTCTTCTTATTCTTCTTCTTAATTTTCTTCCTCTTCTTCTCTTACCTCTTCTTCTTCTTCTTATTCTTCTTCTACTTCTTCTTCTTCTCCTTCTTCTTCTTCTTTTTTTCCTTCTTCTTCTTCTTCTTGTTCTTCTTCTACTACTGCTTATTCTAGCTCTTCCTCTTCTTCTCTTACTTCTTCTTCGTCTTCTTTTTCTTCTTCTTTTTCTTCTTCTTCCGCTTCTTCTTCTTCTTCTAGTTCTTAATCTTCTTCTTTTTCTTGTTCTTCTTCTTCTTTTTTCTTATTCTTCCTCTTCTCCTCCTTTCTTCTTCTTCTTCTTATACTACTTCTTCTTCTAATTCTTTTTCTTCTTCTTCCTCATCTTCTTCATCATCTTCTTCTCCTAGTTCTTGTTCTTCTTTTTCTACTTCTTCTTCTTCTTCTTCCATTTCTTCTTCATGTTCTTCTTTTTCCTATTCTTCCTCTTCTTCTTCATCATCATCATCTTCTTCTTCTAGTTCTTCTTCTTCACCTTCTTCTTCTTCTTCAACTTCTTCTTCTTCTTCTTTTGTTCTTCTTCTTCTTCTTCTTCTTTAACTTATTATTATTCTTCTTCTTCTACTACTACTACTTCTTCTGCTTCTACTTCTTCCTCTTCTACTTTTTTTCTTCTCCTACTTCTTCTTCATCTTCTTCTTCTACTACTTATTCTTGTTCATCTTCTTCTTCTCCATCTTCTTCTTCTTCTTTGTCTTTCCCATCATCTTCTTCTTCTTCTTCTTATTCTTCTTTTTCTTCAAGTTCGTAATCTTCTTCTTCTTCATCTTCTTCCTTTCCTTCCTTTTCTTCTTTTTCCACTCTTATTCTTCTTCTTCTTCTTCTTCTTCTTTTTCTTCTTCAACTTCTTCTTTTTCTTCTTCTTCTTCTTCTTCCTCTTCTTCTTCTCCTTCTTCTTCTTTTCTTCTTCTTCTTCTACTTATTCATGTTCTTCTTTTTCTTCTCCTACTTCTTCTTGATCTTCTTTTTGTTCTTCTTCTTCTACTTCTTCTTCTTCTTCTTATAGTTCTTAAGTTCTTCTTCTTCTTCTTCTTCTTCCACTTCTTTTTTTTTCTTCTTCAACTTCATCTTCTTCCTCTTCTTCTTCTTCTTCTTCTACTTCTTCTTGTACTTCTTCTTCTTCTCCTTCTTCTTCTTCTTCTTTGTATTCTTCTTCTTCATCCTCTTCTTCTTCTTCTCCATCTTCTTCTTCTAGATCTTCTTCTTCTTGTCCTTCTTCTTCTTTTCTTCTTCTTTTTCTTCTTCTTCTTCTTCTTCTTCATCTTCTTCTTCTTCTGCTTCTATTTCTTCTTGCTCTTCTTATTCGTCTTTTTCTTTTCCTTCTTCTACTTCTATTTCTTCTTCTTCCTATTCTTATTATTCTTCTTATTCTCCTTCTTCTACTTCTTCTTCTTCATCTTCCACTTTTTCTTCTTCTTCTTCTTCTTTTTCTTCTCCCTCTTCATTGACATCCTCTTCTTCCTTTTCCTCTTCTTTTTCTTCTTCTTCTTCTTCATCTCCTCCTTTTTCTTCTTATTATTTTTCTTCTTCTTCTTCTTCTTCCTTTTCTTCTTCTACTTCTTCTTTTACTACTCCCTCTTCTTCTTCTTCTTCTTCTTTTTCTACTAGTCCTTCTTCTTCTTCCTCTTCCTTTACTTCTACTTCTTCTTCATCTTCTTCTACTTATTCTTGTTCTTCTTCTTCTTTTCCTTCTTTTTCTACTTCTTCGTCATCTTCTTCTTCTTTTTCTTCTTGTTCTTAATCTTCTTCTTCTTCTTCCTGTTCTTCCTCTTCCTTTTTTTCCTTCTTCTACTTCTGCTTGTTCCTCTTCTTCTTCTCGTTCTCGTATTTGTTGTTCTTCTTCTTCTACTTTTCTTTTTCTTAATCTTCTCTTTCTTCTTCTACTTCCTCATCATCTTCTTCTTATTCTTCTTCTTCTTTTTCTTCTTCTCCTTGTTCTTCTATTTCTTCTTCTTCTTCTTCTTCTTCTTTTACTTCTTCTTCTTCTTCTTCTTCTTCTTCTTTTACTTCTTCATTTTCTTCTTCTACTTTTTCTTCATTTTTCTTTTACTTCTTCTTCTTCTTCATCTTCTTCATCTTCATCTCCTTCTTCTTCTTCTACTTCTTCTTCTACTTCTTCTTCTTCTACTTCTAGTTCTTCTTCTTCTCCTACTACTTGTTCTTCTTCTTCTTTTCTTCTTCTTCTACTACTTCATTTAGTTCTTCTTGTTCTTCTTCTTTTTGTTCTGCTTCTTCTACTTCTTGTTCTACTTCTTCCATAGCTTCTTTTTCTTCTTCTTCTTCTTCTTCTTATTCCTCCTCTTCTTCTTCTTCTTCTTCTTTGTCTTCTTCTTCTTCTTCTTCTTCAACTTCTTTTTATTTTCTTTTTCTTCTTCTTCTTCTTTTTTATCATCTTCTTCCTCTTCTTCTTCTTCTCCTTCTCCTTCTTCTTTTTCTTCTTCTTCTTCTTCTTTTACGTCTTCTTCTTCTTCTTCTTCTTCTTCTTCTTCTTCTTCTTCTTCTTCTTCTTCTTCAACTTCTTCTTCTTTGACTTCTTCTTCTTCGTCTCCTTCTTCATCAAGTTCTTCATCTTTTTGTTCTTCTTCTTCTTCTTCGTCTTCTTCTTCTTCACCATCTTCTTCTTCTACTTCTTCTTCTTTTTCTTCTTCAACCTTTTATTTTTCTTCTATTTCCTCTTCTTCCTCTTCTTCTTCTTCTTCTTTTTTCTCTACTTCTTCTATTTCTTCTTGTTCTTCTTCAACTACTACTACAACTACTTCTTCCTAGTCTTTTTATTCTTCTTCTTCTTCTACTACTACTACTTCTCCATTTTTTTCTTCTTTTTCTTCTCATTCTTCTTCTTCTTCTTCATTTTCATCTTCTTCTTCTTCTTTTTTGTCTTCTTCTACTTCTTCTACATCATTTCCTTCCACCTCATTTTCTTCATCATCCTCAATATCTTCTTCTTCTTTTTCTTCTTCTTCATCTTCTTCTTCGTCTTTTTCTGGTACTTCATCTTCTTCTTCGTCTTCTCTATTTCTTCTTCAAGTTCTTCTTTTTCTTTCTCTTCATCTGCCTCTACTTCTTCATCTTTTTCTTCTTTTTCTTCTTTTTCTTCTTTTTCTTCTTCTTCGTCTTCTTCTTCTTCTTCTTCTTTTACTTCTTCATTTTCTTCTTCATCTTTTTCTTCCTTTTTCTTTTACTTCTTCTTCTTCTTCTTCTTCTTCTTCTTCGACTTCTTTTAGTTCTTTTTCTTCTTATTATTATTATTATTATCTTTCTTCTATTTCTACATCTTCTACTTCTTCTTCTGCATATTCCTTTTCTTCTCCTTCTTCTTCTTCTTTCTATTCTTCTTCTTCTTTCTATTCTTCTTCTTCCTTTTTTTTGTTTGTTCTTCTACTTTTTCTTCTTCCACTTCTTCTTCACATTCTTCTTTTTCTTCTTATTCTTCTTCTTCTAAATCTTCTTTTTCTTCTTCCTCTTCATTTTCTTCTTCTTTTTCTTCTTATTCATCTTCTTCTTCATCTTCTTGTTCTTCATCTTCATCTTCTACTTCTTTGTCTTCTTCTTCTTGCTCTACATCTTCTCCTTCCACCTCTTTTTCTTCTTCATCCTCTATATCTTCTACTTCTTTTTCTTCTCCTTCTTCATCTTCTTCTTCTTCATCTTCTTCTTCATTTTTTTCTTCTTCTGCTTCTTCTACATCTTCTCCTTCCACCTCTTTTTCTTCTTCACCCTCTATATCTTCTTCTTCTTCTTCTACTTCTTCTTCTTCTTCTACTTCTTCTTTTTCTTCTTCTTCTTTTTCTTCTAGTACTTCATCTTCTTCTTCGTCTTCCTCTACTTCTTCTTCAAGTTTTTCTTTTCTTTCTCCTCATCATCTTCTTCTTTTTCTTCTTTTTCTTCTTTCTCTTCTTCTTCTTCTTCTTCTACTATTACTTCTTCTTCATTTTTTTCTTCTTCTTTTTCTTCTTTTTTTTACTTCTTTTTCTTCTTCTTCTTCTTCTTATTCTCCTTCTTCTTCTTCCACATCTTCTACTTCTTCTTCTATATATTCCTCTTCTTCTCCTTCTTCTTCTTCTTCCTATTCTACTTCTTTTTTTGCTTATTCTTCTTGTACTTCTTCCACTTCTTCTTCATCTTATTCTTCTTTTTCTTCTTATTATTACTCTTCTTCTTTTTCTTCCTCTTCCTTTTCTTCTTCCTCTTCTTCTAAATCTTCTTCTTCTTCTTATTCTTCTTTTCCTTCCTGTTCTTCTTCTCCTTCTTCTTTTTCGTCTTCTTCTTCTTCTTCTTCTTCTTCTTCTTCTGCTTCTTCTTCGTCTTCTTCTTCTTCTTCTTCTTTTCTTCTTCTTCTACATCTTTTTCTTCCCCATCTTCTTCTTCTTCTTCTTCTTCTTCTTTTATTTATTCTTCTTCTTCTTCTTCTTTTCCTACTTCTTCTACTTCATCATCATCATCTTCTTCTTCTTCTACTTCTTCTTCTTCTTCTTCTACTTCTTCTTCTACTTCTAGTTCTTAATCTTCTTCTTGTTGTTCTTCCTCTTCTTTTTTTCTCTTTCCACTTCTTTTTCATCCTCTTCTTCTTCTTCTTCTACTACTACTACTACTACTACTTCTTCTTCTTTTCTTATTCTTCTTTTTTTCTTTTTTTTTCTTCTTCTTCTTCTTCTTCTTCTTCTTCTTCTTCTTCTTCTTCTTCTTCTTCTTCTTCTTCTTCTGCTTCTTCTGTTTGTTCTTGCTCTTCTTTTGCTTGTTCTGCTTCTTCATCTGCTTCTTCTTCCTCATTTTCTTGTTCTGTTCTTTTTTCTTATTGTTTCATCTTCTTCTTCTTCTTATGTTTCTTCTTGTTCTTCTTTGATATCTTTGCCTTCTTCTTCTTCTTCTTCCTATTCTTCTTATTATTATTCTTCTTCTTCTTCTTCTTCTTCAACATCTTCTTCTTCTTCTAGTTCTTCTTCCACTTCTTCTTCTTTTTCTTCTTCAAATTCTTCTTCTTCTTCTTCTTCTTCTTTAACTTATTGTTCTTCTTCCTCTTCTTCTTCTTCTTTTTCTTCTACTTCTTTTTCTTCTTCTTCTTCTGCGTCTACTACTTCTTCTTCTTCTATATTTTCTTTTCTTCTTCTTCTTCTTCTTCTCCATCTTCTTCTTCTTGTTCGACTTCCTCATCTTCTTCTTCTTCTTCTACTTCTAGTTCGTAATCTTCTTCTTCTTCTTCTTCTTCTTCTTAATTTTCTTCCTCTTCTTCTCTTACCTCTTCTTCTTCTTCTTATTCTTCTTCTACTTCTTCTTCTTCTCCTTCTTCTTCTTCTTTTTTTCCTTCTTCTTCTTCTTCTTGTTCTTCTTCTACTACTACTACTACTGCTTATTCTAGCTCTTCCTCTTCTTCTCTTACTTCTTCTTCGTCTTCTTTTTCTTCTTCTTTTTCTCCTTCTTCCGCTTCTTCTTCTTCTTCTAGTTCTTAATCTTCTTCTTTTTCTTGTTCTTCTTCTTCTTTTTTCTTATTCTTCCTCTTCTTCTTCCTCTTCTCCTCCTTTCTTCTTCTTCTTCTTATACTACTTCTTCTTCTAATTCTTTTTCTTCTTCTTCCTCATCTTCTTCATCATCTTCTTCTCCTAGTTCTTGTTCTTCTTTTTCTACTTCTTCTTCTTCTTCTTCTTCTTCTTCTTCCATTTCTTCTTCATGTTCTTCTTTTTCCTATTCTTCCTCTTCTTCTTCATCATCATCATCTTCTTCTTCTAGTTCTTCTTCTTCACCTTCTTCTTCTTCTTCAACTTCTTCTTCTTCTTCTTTTGTTCTTCTTCTTCTTCTTCTTCTTTAACTTATTATTATTCTTCTTCTTCTACTACTACTACTTCTTCTTCTGCTTCTACTTCTTCCTCTTCTACTTTTTTTCTTCTCCTACTTCTTCTTCATCTTCTTATTCTACTACTTATTCTTGTTCATCTTCTTCTTCTCCATCTTCTTCTTCTTCTTCGTCTTTCCCATCATCTTCTTCTTCTTCTTCTTATTCTTCTTTTTCTTCAAGTTCGTAATCTTCTTCTTCTTCATCTTCTTCCTTTCCTTCCTTTTCTTCTTTTTCCACTCTTATTCTTCTTCTTCTTCTTCTTCTTCTTTTTCTTCTTCAACTTCTTCTTTTTCTTCTTCTTCTTCTTCTTCCTCTTCTTCTTCTCCTTCTTCTTCTTTTCTTCTTCTTCTTCTACTTATTCATGTTCTTCTTTTTCTTCTCCTACTTCTTCTTGATCTTCTTTTTGTTCTTCTTCTTCTACTTCTTCTTCTTCTTCTTATAGTTCTTAAGTTCTTCTTCTTCTTCTTCTTCTTCCACTTCTTTTTTTTTCTTCTTCAACTTCATCTTCTTCCTCTTCTTCTTCTTCTTCTTCTACTTCTTCTTGTACTTCTTCTTCTTCTCCTTCTTCTTCTTCTTCTTTGTATTCTTCTTCTTCATCCTCTTCTTCTTCTTCTCCATCTTCTTCTTCTAGATCTTTTTCTTCTTGTCCTTCTTCTTCTTTTCTTCTTCTTTTTCTTCTTCTTCTTCTTCTTCTTCTTCATCTTCTTCTTCTTCTGCTTCTATTTCTTCTTGCTCTTCTTATTCGTCTTTTTCTTTTCCTTCTTCTACTTCTATTTCTTCTTCTTCCTATTCTTATTATTCTTCTTTTTCTTCTCCCTCTTCATTGACATCCTCTTCTTCCTTTTCCTCTTCTTTTTCTTCTTCTACTTCTTCATCTCCTCCTTTTTCTTCTTATTATTTTTCTTCTTCTTCTTCTTCTTCCTTTTCTTCTTCTACTTCTTCTTTTACTACTCCCTCTTCTTCTTCTTCTTCTTCTTCTTCT
>JAIUJO010001949.1:15000-20000 GCA_023846275.1 Vanilla planifolia
TTTTTCTTCTACTTCTTCTTCTTCTTCTTCTTCGACCTCCTCTTCTTCCCCTTTTCCCTCTTGTTCGCCTTCCTCTTCTTCTTTTTCTTCTTCTACATCTTGTTTTTCTTCTTATTCTACTTCTTCTACTTCTTCATCTTCTTCTTCTTCTTCTTCTTATAGTTCTTCTACATCTTGTTCTTCTACTTCTTCTTCCTCTTCTTCTTCTTGATTTTCTTTTTCTTTTTCTTCTTCTTCTCTTATTTCTTATTATTCTTCTTCTTCTTCTCCTTCTTCTTCTACCACTTCTTCATTTCTTTTTCTTATTGCTTTTCTTCTTCTTCTTATTCTTCTTCTCCTTTTTATTCTTCTTCTTCCTCTACTTCTTCTTCTCCTTCTTCTTCTTCTTCTACTACTTCTTTTACTTCTTTTTCCTCTTCTTCTCCTTTTCCTTTTTCTTTTTCTACTTCTTTTTCTTCTTCTTCTGCTTTTACTTCTTTTATTTATTATTTTTCTTCTTCTTCTCCAAGTTCTTCTTCTTCATCTTCTTCTTCTTCTTCTTCTTCCTCTTCTTTTTTTGTTCTCCTACTTCTTATTCTTCTTCTTCTTCTTCTTCTTGTTCTTCTTCTACATCTTCTTCTTCTTCTTCTTCTTTTTCATCATCCACATCATTTGCTTCTTTTTCTGCTCCTTCTAATTCTTCTTCTAGTTCTTCTTTCTGTTCTTCTTCTTCTTTTCTTTTTCTTCTTCTCCTTCTTCTTGTTCATCTTCTTATTATTTTTATTCTTCTTCTTCTTCTTCTAGTTCTTATTCTTCTTCTTCTTCTTCTTTACTTTTTTCTTATTCTTCTTTTTCTTCTTCTTCTTCTTCTTCTTCTTCTTATTCCTCTTACTAATCTTCTTTTTCATCTACTTCCTCTTCTTCTTCTTCTTCAACATCATCATCAACATCTTCTTCTTCTAGTTCTTCATCTTCTTCCTCTTCTTCTTCTCCTACTTCCTCATCATCTAGTTCCTTTTCTACTTCTTCCTCTTCTACTTCTACTTCTTCTTCTTCTACTACTACTTCTTTTTCCTCCTCTTCTTCTTCTTCTTCTTCTTTTTCTTCTTTTACTTCTTTTTCTTCTTCTTCTTCTTCTTCTTTTTCTTCTTCTTCTCCTCCTCCTTCTTGTTCTTCTTATTCTTCTTCTTCTTCTTCTCCTCCTTCTTTTTCTACTTCTTCCTGTTCTTCTTCTACTTCTTCTTCTCCTCCTTTTTGTTTTGGTTATTCTTCTACTTCTTCTCCTTCTTCTTCTACTTCTTTAGTTCTTTTTCTTATTGCTTTTTGTCTACTTCTATTTCTTCTTCTCCGTCTTTTTCTTCTTCATCGTCTTCTACTAAGACTTCTTCTGCTTCTTCTTCTTTACAGTTTCTTTTTTTTCTTCTACTTCTTTTTCTTCTTCTTCTTCTTCTTCAACACCTTCTTCTTCTATTTATTATTGTTCTTCCTATTCTTCTCTTACTTCTTCTTTTTCATCTTCTTCTTCTTCTTCTTCTACCTCTTCTTTTGTTGTTCTACTTCTTCTTCTTCTTCTTCTACTACTTCAACCTCTTCTACTTCTTCTTCTTCTTCTTCTTCCTCATCATCTTCTTCTTTTTCTGCTCCTTCTTCTTCTTCTAGTTCTTCTTCTTCTTCTTCTTCTTCTTCCTCTTCTTCTTCTTCTACTTCTACTTCTTCTTCTTCTTCCACTTCTTCTTCTTCTTCTTCTTCTTCTCCTTCTTCTTAATCTTCTTCTTCTTTTTCTTCTTCTACTTCTTCTTTCTCCTCTTCTTCTTCTATTCTTTTTCTTCTTCTACTTCTTTTTCTTCTTGTTCTACTTATTCTTCTTCTTCTTCGTCTTCATCTTCTTCTTCTTCTTCTTATTCTTCCTCTTGGCCTTTTTCTTTTACTTCTTCTTCTTCTTCTTCTTCTTCAGTGTCATCATCATCATCTTCTTCTTCTAGTTCTTCTTCTTCCTCTTCTTCTTCTTCTCCTCCTTCTTCTTCATCTTCTTATTCCTTTTCTTCTTCTTCTTCCTCCTGTTCTTCTACTTCTTCTTTTTCTTGTTCTACTTCATCTTCTTCTACTTCTTCTCCTTCTTCTTCTTCCACTTCTTCTTCTTCTACTTCTTCTTCTACTTCTTCTTCTACTTCTTCTACTACTTCTTTCTCTTCTTTATCTTTTTTTTTCATTTTCTTCTTCTACTTCAATTTCTTTTTCTTCTTCCTTTTCCTTTTCTTATTCTTATTCTTATTCTCCTCCGCCTCCTCCTTCTTCTTCTTCTTCACCTTTTTGTTCTAGTTCTTCTTCTTCTTCTTCTTCCTCTTCTTCTTCTTCTTCTTCTTCTTCTTCCTCTTCTTCTTCTTCTTTTTCTTCTTCTTCTTCTTCTTCTTCTTCTTCTTCTTCTCCGCCTCTTCCTTTTTCTTCTTCTTTTGGTTCTTCTTCTTCTTATTCGTCTTCTTCTTCTTCTTTTTCTTCTCCCTCCTCTTATTATTATTATTATTATTAATCATTATCTTCCCTTCTTGTTCTTCAACCTCTTCTTCTTCTTCTTCTTCTTCTTCTTCTTCATACTCATCATCTTCTTCCACTTCTAGTTCTTCTTCTTCTTTTTCTTCTCCTTCTTCTTCTTCTTCTAGATCTTCATCTTCTTCTTCTCCTTCTTCTTCTTCTACATCTTCTTCTTCTTCTTCTGGCAATTCTTCATCTTATTCTTCTACCTCTCCTTCTTCTTCTTTTTCTCTTTCTTCTACTACTACTTCTTCTTCCTCTTCTTCTTCTTTTTTTTTTTCTTCTTCTTCTTCTTCTTTTTCTTCTTCTTCTTCTTCTTCTTCATCTTCTAGTTCTTAATCTTCTTCTTCTTCTTCTTCTTCTTTTCTTCCTCTTCTTCTTTTTCATCTTCTTCTTCTTCTTCTTCTTCTTCTTCTTGTTATACTTCTTCTTCTTCTTCTTCTTCTTCTTCTTCATTTTCTTTTTCTTCTTCTACTTCTTCTTCATCATCTTCCTCTTCTTCTTCTTCTTCTTCTTCTTCTTCTTCTACTTTTTCCACCTATTCTTCATCTCCTTTTTCTTTTTCTTCTTCTTCTTTTTCTTTTTCTTCTTCTTCTTCTCCATCTTATTCTTCATCTTCTTCTTCTTCTTCATCTTCATTTTCTTCTAGTTTTTCTTCTTCTTCTTCCTCTTCTTCTTTTCCTTCTTCTTTTTCATCTTCTTCTTCTTCTTCCTCCTCTTCTTCTTCTTCTTATTCTTCTTCTTTTTCTTCCCCTCCTTTTTCTCCTTCTTCTTGTTGTTCAACTTCTTATTATTGTTCTTCTTCATGTTTTTGTTCTTAGTTTTCTTAAGCTTCTTCTTCCTCGTCTTCTTCTTCATTTCTTTTTCTTGTTCTTGTTCTTGTTCTTCTTCTTCTTCTTCATCATCATCTACTTCTTATTCTTCTTCTTGTTCTTCTTCTTCTTCTTTTACTGCTAATAACACCACTACTACTACTTCTTCTACTACTTTTTCATTTTCTTCTTCTTCTTCTTCTTCATCCTCTTCTTCTTCCTCTTTCGCTTCTTGTTATTATTCTTCTTCTTATTCTCCTTCTTTTTCGCCGTCTTCTCCTTCTTCTTGTTCTTCTTCTTCTTTGACCTTTGGTTCTACCTTGTTTTCCTCTTCTTCCCCTTCCTCTTCTTCTTCTCATTCTTCTTCTTCTTCTTCTTCTTCTTCCTCTTCTTTTTCTTCTTCTTCTTCTCCTTCGTTTACGACTCCTCCTTCTTCTTTTTCTTCTTCTTCTAATTCTTCTTCTTAACTTCTTCATCTTCTTCTTCTACTACTACTTCTTCCACTTCTTCTTGCTCTTCTTGTTCTTCTTTTTCTTATAGTTCTTCTTCTTCTTCTTCTTCTTCTTCATCCTCTTCTTCTTCTTCTTTCTCTTTTTCTTCTTTTTTTTTGTTTTCTTCTTCTTCTTCTTCTTCTACTTCTTTTATTTCTTATTCTTCTTCTTCATCTTCTTCTTCTTCTACATTATTACTTCTTTTTCTTCTTCTTCTTGTTCTTCTCCTTCTTCTTCTTATTCTTTTTCTTCTTCTTTTTGTTCTTGTTTTTCTTGTTCTTCTTTTGCTTCTTCTTCTTGTTCTTCTTCCTCGCCTTCTTCTTCATTTCTTTTTCTTATTCTTCTTCTTCTTTTCTTTCTTGCTCTTCTTCTCCTTCTTCTTCTTTTACTACTACTACTACTACTACTTCCTCTTCTTCTTCTTCTTCATCTTTTCTTCTTGTTCTTGTTCTTCTTCTTCTTCATCTTCTTCCTCTTTTTCCTCTACTTCAAAATCCTCTTCTTCTTCTTCTTCTTCTTCTTCTTCTTCATTTTCTTTTCTTATTCTTTTTCATCTTCTTCTTTTTCTTTTTCTTTCTCTTCTTCTTCTACTTCTTCTTTTACTACTCCATCTCTTTCTTCTTGTGTTGTTGTTCTTCTTCTTTTACTACTTGTTGTTCTTTCTCTCAATTTCTTCATCTTCTACTTCTTCAACTTATTTTTTACTTCTTCTCATTCTTCTTCTTCTTATTCTTATTCTTCTTCTTCTTCTACTTCTACTTCTTTTTCCTTTTCTTTTTCTTCTCCTCCTTCTTGTTCTTTTTCTTCTTCTTCTTCTTCTTCTTCTTCTTCTTCTTCTCATTTTTGTTCATCTTATTCTCGTCCTCCTCCTTCTTCTTCTTCTTCTTTCTCTTCTTTTTCTTCTTCTTTTCTTCTTCTTCTTTTTCTTCTTCTTCTTCGCCTTCTTCTTCTTCTTGTACTTCTTCTTCTTCTTCTTATTCTTTTTCTTCTTCTTCTTCTTCTTCTTCTTCTTCATCATCATCTTTTCCTCCTTCTCCTACTTCTTTTTCTTCCTCCTCTTCTTCTTCTTCTTTCGCTTGTTTCTTTTCTTCTTCTTCCTATTTTCCCTCCTCCTCCTCTTCCTCTTCTTCTTCTTCTTCTACTACTACTACTACTACTACTTATTTTTCCTAATCTTTTTTTTCTTTTT
>JAIUJO010001949.1:25000-32500 GCA_023846275.1 Vanilla planifolia
TCTTTTTCTTCTTCTTCTTCATCTTCTTCTTTTTTTTGTTATTCTTGTTCTTCTTCTTCTTCTTCTTCCTTGTCTTCTACTTCATTTCTTTTACTTTTTGTTTTTTTCTTTGTCTTCTTCTTCTCTCTCTTCTTCTTTTTCTTCCACTTCTTCCTCTTCTTATTCTTGTTCTTCTTCTTCTTCTTCTACATCTTTGTTTTCTTCTCCTTCTTCTTCTTCTTCTTCTTATTCTTTTACTACCTCTTCTTTATGTTCTTCTTCTTCTACCACATCCTCTTCTTCTACTTCTTCTTCTTTTTATTCTTCTTCTTCTTCTTCTTCCTCTTCTTTTCTTCTTCTTCGACTATATCTTCTTCATTTTCCTCTTCTTCTCTTTTTTCTTTTAAATCTTTTTCTTCTTCTTCTTCTTCTTCTTCTTCTTCTGGTTCTTCTTCTTCATCTACTTCTTCTTCTTCTTCTTCTTCTTCTTTTCTTCTTCTTCGTCTACTTCTTTTTCTTCTTTTCCTTCTCCTTCTTCTTCTTCTTCTTCTCCATCTTATTCTTCTTCAACTTCTTCTTCTTCTTCTTCTTCTTCAAGTTCTTAATCTTCTTCTTCTTCTTCTTCTTCTTCTTTTTCATCAACTTCATCTTCTTCTTCTTTTTCTTCTTCTTCTTCTTCTTCATCATCATCAACATCTTCTTCTTCTTCTAGCTCTTCTTCTTCTTCTCCTTCTTCTTCATCATCTAGTTCTTCTTCTTCTTCTTCTTCTTCTTCTTCATCTTCTTCTTCTTCTTCTTTCACTTCTTCTTCTTCTTCTTCTTCTACTTCTTCATCTTATTTTCCTTCTTCTTTTTCTTTTTATTCTTCTACTTCTTTTTCTTCTTCTTCTTCCTCTTCTTTTTCTTATCCTTATTCTTTTTCTTCATCTGCTCCTTCTTTTTCTTCTTCTTCTTCTTCTAGTTCGTCGTCTTCTTCTTCTTCTCCTTTTTCTTCCTCTTTATCTTTTTCTTTATATTCTTCTTCTTCTTCTTCTTCTTCTTCTTCTTCTTATCCTTCATTTTCTTCTTCTTCTTCTTCTTCTTTTTCTTCTTCTTCTTTTACTTCTTTTTCTTCTTCTTCTTCTTCTTCTTCTATCTCTTATTCTTCTTCATCTTCTTCTTCTTCTTCTTCCTCTTCTTCTTCTTCTTCTTCTTCTTTTACTTCTTTTTCTTCTTTTTCTTTTTCTTTTTCTTTTTCTTCTTCTTCTTCAACTTCTTATTCTTCTTCTTATTCTTTTTTTTATTCTTGTCATTCTTATTATTCTTCTTCTTCTAGTTCTTCTTCTTCTTCTTCTAATTCTTCATCATCTTCTTCTTCCTCTTCCTCTTCTTCTTTATCTTTTTCTCCTTCTTCTTATTCTTATTCTTCTTCTTCTTCTTCTTATTCTTCTTCTTCTTCTTCTTCTTATTCTTCTTCTTCTTCTTCTTCTTCTTCTTCTTCTTCTTCTCCTTCCTCTTCTTCTTCTTCATCTTTGACTCCTCTCCTTCTTCTTTTCCTTCCTCCTCTTCCTCTCCTCTTCTTCTTCTTCTTTCTTTTCTTCTTCTTCCTCTTTTTCCTCATCCTCGACCTCCTCCTCCTCCTCTTCTTCTTCTACCTCTTTTTCCTCTTCTTCTTCTTTTTCTTTTTTTTCCTCTACTTCTTTTTCCTCTTCTTCTTCATCATCCTATTCTTCATCTACTTCTCCTCTTTCTTCTTCTTCTTCTTATTCTTATTCTTGTTCTTCTTCTTCTTCTTCTTCTTCTTCTTCTTCTTCTTCTTCTTCTAGTTCTATTTCTTCTTTTTCTTCCTCTTCTTTTTTGTCTTCTTGTTGTTCTTCTTTTTCTTCTTCTTCTTCTTCTACTTCTTCTACTACTCCTACTTTTTCTAATTCTTCTTCCTCTTCTTCTTGTTCTTTTTGTTCCTGTTCATCTTCTACTTCTTCTTCTTTGTCTTCTTCTTCAATTCCGTTTCTTATTGTTTTTTTCTTCTTCTTCTTCTTCTTCTTGTTCTTTTTCTTCTTCTTCTTCTTCTTTTACTTCTTCTTTTTCTTCATCCTCTTCTATTACATCTTCTACTTCTCCTTCTTCTTCTCCTCCTCCTTCTTCTTCTTCTACTTCTTTTACCTCTTCTTCTCCTTCTTTTTCTTTTTCCTCTTCTACTTATTTTTCTACTTCTTCTTCTTCTTCTTCTTCTTCTGCTTCTACTACTACTTACTCTGGCTCTTCTTCTTCTTCTCCTACTTCTTCTTCTTTGCCTTCTTCTTCTTCTTCTTCTTCTTCTTTAACTTCCTTTTCTTCTAGTTCTTAATCTTCTTCTTCTACTTCATCTTCTTCCTCATCTTTTTTTTCTTCTTCTCTTTCTTTTTCTTCGTCCTCGTCTTCTTCTTCTTCTTCGACTTATTCTTCTTCTTCTTCTTCTTCTTCTTCTTCTTCTTCTTTATCCCCATCATCTTCTTATTCTTTTAGGTCTTCTTCTTATTTTTCTTCTTCTTGTTGTTCTTTTTCCTCTTCTTCTTCTTCTTCTTCTTCTTCTTTCTTCTTCTTCTTCTTCTTTTTCTTCTTCTTCTTCTTCTTCTTCTTCATCTTTTTCTTCTTCTCCGTTGGCATCACCTACTACTTCTTCCTATTTTAATTCTTCTTGTTCTTCTTCTTCTTCTTCTTCTTCTTCTTCCCCTTCTTCTTCTTCTTCTTCAACTTCTGTTTCCTCTTTCACATCCTCTTTGTCATCTTCTACTATTTCTACATCTTCTTCTTCTTCTTTTTCTCCCTTTCCTTCTTCTTCTTCTTCTTCTTCTTATTCTTCTCCTTCAACTTCTTCTTCTTCTTCCTCTCCTTCATCATCATCATCGTCATCATCATCACTATCATCATCATCATCTTCTTCTTCTTCTTCTTCTTCTTCTTCTTCTACATCTTCTTCTACTCCTTCTTCTTCTACTTCTTCCTTTTGTTCCTTTTCTACTTATTGTTCTACTTTTTCTTCTTCTTTTTCTTTATCTTCTACTTCTTTTTCTTCTTTTCCTTCTACTTCTCCTTCTTCATCTTCTTGTTCTTCTTCTTCTTCCTTTTCGACTTCTTCTTTTTCCTCTTCTTCTTCTTCTTCTTATTTTTTGCCCTTTTCTTCTCCTTCTTTATTTTCTTCTTCTTCTTTTGTTACTTATTCATCTTCTTCTTGTTCAGGTTCTTCTTCTTCTTCTTCTTCTTCTTTTTCATCATCTTCTTCTTCTTTGTCCTCTTCCACTTCTTCTTCTTCTTCTTAATTTTGTTTTACTTCTACTTCTTCCTCTTCTTCCACTGATTCTTCTACTTCTTCTTCTTTACTTCATCTTCTTCTCATTCTCCCTCTTCTTCTTCTTCTTCTTCTTCTTCCTCTTCTTCTTCTTATTGTTCTTCTTCTTCTTCTTCCTCTTCTTCTTCTTATTGTTCTTCTTCTTCTTCTTCTTCCGTTTCTTCATGATTTATTTCATCTTCTTCTTCTACTACTACTACTACTACAACTACTTCTTGTTCTACTTCTTTTTCTTCTACTTCTTCTTCTTCTTCTCTTTCTTCTTCTTCTTTTGTTTTTTAATCTTCTTCTTCTACTACTACTTCTACTTCTTTTTCTTCTTCTTCTTCTTCTTGATATTCCTTGATTTTTCCTTATTACTATTATTATTATTATTATTATTATTATTATTGTTGTCGTTGTTATTATTATTATTATTATTATTATTGTTTTCTATTCATATTATTATTCTTCTTCTAATTCTTCTTCTTCTTCTTCTTCTTTGTTTTCTTCTTCCTCCTCTAATTCTTCTTATTCTTCTTTGTCTTGGTCAACTTGTTCTTCTTCTTCCTCTTCTCTTCCTTTTCTTCTTCATCTACTTCTCCTTCTTCTTCTTCTCCTTCTTCTGCTTCTACTTCTTCTTCCTCTCCTTCTTCTTCCTCTTCCTGCTCCTAATCTTCTTCTTCTTCTTCCACTTCTTCTTTTTCTTCTACTGCTACTACTTATTATTATTATTGTTATTCTTTTTCTTCTTCTTTTTCTTCCTCTTCTTCTTCATCTTTTGCTTCATCTTCTACTTCTTCTTTTTCTTCTTCTTCTTCTTCGTCTTCTTCTTCTTCTTCTTCTACTACTTCTTTGTCTTCTTCTTCCTCTTCTTCTTCTTCTTTTTATTCTTCTACTATTTCTTCTTCTTAATCTTCATAATCATCTTTTTCTTCTTCTACATCATCTTATTATTATTATTATTATTCTTCTTCTTTTTCTTCTTCTTATTCTTATTCTTCTTCTTGTTCTTCTGTCTCTCCTTCTTCCTCTTCATCTTCTTCTTTCCCTTCATCTCCTTCTTTTTCCACTTCTTACTTTTCCACTTCTTCTTCTTCTTCTTCTTCTTCTTCTTCTTCTTCTTCTTTTTCTTCGTCTTCTTCTTCTTCCTCTTCTTCTTCTTCTTCGTCATCATCCCCTTCTACTTCTTGCTATTTTGCTCTTTTTCTTCTTATTCTTCTTCTTCTTCTTATACATCATTTTCTTCCTCTTCTTGTTCTTCCACATCATCATTATGTTATTCTTTTATCTCTTGTTCTTCTTCTTTTTTTTCCTCTTCCTCTTCTTGTTCATCTTTTTCTTCTTTTTTTTCTTCTTCTTCTTCTTCTTCTTCTACTACTTCTTATTCTTATTCTTATTCTTCTTCTTCTTCTTCTTACATTTCTTTTTTCCTCTTCTTTTGATTCTTATATTTCAACTTCTTCTTTTTCTTCTTCTTCTTCTTCTATTTCTTCTTTTCCTTATACTTCTCCTCCTCCTCCTTCAATACTGCAACTACCACTACTACTTATTCTTCTACTTATACATCTTTTTCTTCTTCTTCTTCATCTTCTTCTTCTTCTTTTACTTTGTTTTCTTCTTTTGCTTTTTCATCTTCTACTTCTCCTTCTTCTTCTTCTTCTTCTTCTTCTTTGTCTCCTTTTTCTTCTTCTTACACTTCTTATTCTTTGTCATCTTCTTCATTTTCTTCTTATTCTTCTTCTTTTCTTCTCCTTCTTTCTCTTTTTCTTATTCTTCTTCCACATCATGCCTTTCTCATCTTCTTATTATTCTTCATCATATTCTTCATCTTCTTCTTCTTCTTCTTCTTCGCCTTCTTCCCTTTCTTCTTCTCCTTCTTCTTCCTCTTCTTCCAGTTCCACTTATTCTTTTTTTTACTTCTACTTTTTCATTTTCTTCTACTTCATCTTCAACTTCTTCCTCCTTTTCTTCTTCTTCTTCTCCTACTTATTTTTCTTATTCTTCTTCTTCTACTTCTTCTTCCACAAAATCTTTTTTTCTTTTCTTCTACTTCTTTTTTTCTTCTACATTTTCTTGTTCTTTGTCTTCTTCTTCTTCTTCTTCTTCTTCAACATCATCTTTTTCTTCTACTACTACTTACACTTCTTCTTCTTCTTTTACTACTACTTTCTCTTCTTATTCTTCTTCTTCTTCTCCTTTTACTTCTTTTTCTTCTTTTTATTCTTCCTTCTTCTTCTTCTTTTACATCTTAATTTTCATCTTCTACTTTTTTTTCTTCTTCTTCTTCTTCTTCTTCTTCTTCGACTTCTTTTTTGTTTTTGTCTCGGTCTTTTCTTCTTCTTACTCTTCTTATTATTCATCACCTTCTTCGTTTTCTTATTCTTCTTTTGCTTCTGCTTCTTTCCTTTTGTCTTATTCGTTCCCCGTCATCCCTTCATCTTCTTCCACTTTACCCCTTTTTCTTCTTCTTCTACTTCTTCTTCATTTTATTCTTCTTTATCTTCTTCATTTTCATCTTCTTCTTCTTCTTCCTCTTCTTTCACTTCTTCTTCTACTTCTTTTTCTACTTCTTCTACTACTTCTTCTTCTCTTTCTTCTTCGTTTACATTTTCATTTTCCTCTACTTTATCTTCAACTTCTTCTTCCTTTTGTTGTTCTTCTTCTTTGTCTTCTTCTTCCTCTTCTTCTTCTTCTTCATCCTCATATTCTTCTTCTTCTTATTATTAATATTCTTATTCTTCATTTATTTCTTCTTCTTCATCTTCATCATCATCTTCTTCTTCTTCTACATCTTCTTCTTCTTCTTCTTCTTCTTCTTCTACTTCTTCGTGATCATCATGATCTTTATCTTCCTCTTCTTCTTCTTCTTCTTATTCTTCTTCTTGTTCTTTTGCCTCTCCCTCTTCCTCTTCATCTTCTTCTTTCCCTTCATCCTTTTTTCTTCCTCTTCTTCATTTTCCTCTTCTTCTTCTTCTTCCTCCTCCTCTTCTTCTTCTTCCT
The DNA here is from genome assembly GCA_023846275.1 of Vanilla planifolia. Lineage (NCBI taxonomy): Eukaryota > Viridiplantae > Streptophyta > Magnoliopsida > Asparagales > Orchidaceae > Vanilla > Vanilla planifolia. The sequence goes on from JAIUJO010001949.1 coordinate 31,269, forward strand.
CTTCTTCTTTTCTTCTTCATCATCATCCCCTTCATCTTCTTCCTATTTTTCCTCTTTTTCTTCTTATTCTTCTTCTTCTTCTTCATCTTCTTTTTCTTCTTCGTCCTTTTCTTCATTTTCTTCCTCTTCTTGTTCTTCCACATCATAATTATCTTCTTCTTCTACATCTTGTTGTTGTTGTTCTCCTTCTTCTTCTTCCACTTCTTCCTCATCTTCTATTTCTTATTTTTCTTGTTCTTCATCTTCTTATTGTTTTTCAACTTCTACTTCTTATTCTTATTCTTAATCTTATTCTTCTTCTTCTTATGGTTTGTTTTTTTCTTCTTCATCTAATTCTTATTCTTCTACTTCTTCTTCTTCTTCTTCTTCTACTTATCTACTTTTCCCTCCACTTTTGCTCCTCCTCCTCCACCTCTTCTTCCTTCATTTTCTTCTTATAATTCTTTTTCTTCTTCTTATTCCTATCCTTATTCTTATTCTTCTACTTCTTCTTCTTCTTCCTTTTCTTCTTCTTCTTTTCCTTTTGCTTCTTCTCTTTCTACTTCTCCTCCTCCTCCTTCACCTCCTCCTCCTTCTTCTTCGACTACTAGTATTACTTCTTAATCTTCTACTTATTCATATTCTTCTTTTTCTTTTTCTTCTTCTTCTTTTACTTTTTTTCTTCTGCTTTTTCTTCTTCTTCTTCTTCTTCTCCTTCTCCTTCTTCTTCTTCTTTGTCTCCTTCTTTTTCTTCTTCTAACACTTCTTATTCTTCGTCACCTTCTTCATTTTCTTCTTCTTCTTAATCTTATGCTTCTCCACCTTTCTCTTTTTATTATTCTTCTTCCACAACATCCCTTTTGCTTCTTCCTCTTTTTACTCTTTTTCTTCTTTTACAACTTTTTCTTCTTCTTCTTCTACGTCTTCTTGAACTTATTCTTCTTCTTCTTCTTCTTCTTTGCCTTCTTCCTTTTCTTCTTATTCTTCTTTTTCTTCTTCTTCTTCCTCTTCTTCTACTTTCTCTTCTTCTTCCTTTTTGGCTCCTTCTATTCTCCTTCTTCCACTTCTTTTAATTCTTAAACTTCTTCTTCATCTACTTTTTCATTTTCTTCTACTTGATCTTCAACTTCTTCTTCCTTTTCTTCTTCTTCTTCTTCTTCTTCGTATTCTTTTTCTTCTTCTTCTTCTTCTACTTCTTCTTCTTCTCCTAATTCTTCTCCTTCTTCTCTTACCTCTTCTTCTTCTTCTTCTTG
>JAIUJO010001949.1:65000-77500 GCA_023846275.1 Vanilla planifolia
CCACTTCTTCTTCTTCTTCTTCTTCCTCTCCTTCTTCTTCTTCTTCTGCTTCTTCTTATTCTTTTTTTTCTTCTTGTTCTTCTTCTTCTCCTTCTTCTTCTTCTTCTTCTTCTTCTTCTTCTTCTTCTACCCCTTCTTCCTCTTCATTTTCTTATTCCTCTTCTTCTTCTTCTTTGTCTCCCTTTTCTTCTTCTTCTTAATCTTCATCATCTTCTTGATCTTCTTCTTCTTCTTCTTCTTTCACTTCTCCTTCTTCCTCCTTTTCTTAATCTTCTTCCCCTTCCTACCTTCCTCTTCTACCTCTTTTCCCTGTTTTTCTTATTCTTCTTTTACATTTTTTTTCTTCTTCTTCCACTACTTAATTTTATTCTTCTTTTTCTTCTTCTTGTTCTTCTTCTTCTTCTTTGCCTTCTGTCATCCCTTCTACTTCGTCTTCCTCCACTTCTTCTGCTTGTTCTTCTTCTTCTTTTTCTACTTCTTCTTCTTCTTCTTCTTCTTCTTCTTCTCCTGCTTCTTCATTTTCTTCTTCTTATTCCTCTTTCGCTTTTTCTTCTTCTTTTGCTTCATCTTCTACTTCTTTTTCTTCTTCTTCTTCTTCTTGTTCTTCTTCTTCTTCTTATTCTTCTTCCTATTCTTCTTCTTTTACTACTACTACTTCTTTTTCTTCTTCTTCTTCTTCTTCTTCTTCTTCTTCTCCTTTTTCTTCTTCTTCTTCTTCTCCTCCTTTTTCCTCTTTTTCTTCTTCTCCTTCTTCTTCTTCTTTTGCTTCTTTTTTTCTTCTTTTTCTTCTTCATCTTCTTCTTCTACTTCTACTTCTTCTTCTTCACCTAGTTGTTCTTCTTCTCCCTCTACTTCTTTTTTTCATCTTCTTCTTCTTCATCTTTCACTTCTCCTTTTCCTTCTTCTTCTTGTACTTCTTCTCCTTCTTGTTCTTCATCTTCTTCTTCTTCTTCTCCTTCTTCTTCTTCTTCTTCTTTTTATTCTTATTCTTATTCTTTTTCTAATTCTTCTTTCTCTTCTCCTTCTTTTGATTCTTCTTTTCCTTATTCTGCTTCGCCTTCTTCCTCTTCTTCTGCTTCTCCTTCCACTTTTTTTTCACCTCTTCTTCTTCTTCATCTTATCTTGTCTCTTCTTCTCCTCTTTCACCAGCTTCTTATTCTTCTTCTTGCTCTTCTTATTATTATTGATCTACCTATTCATCTTCTTTTTCTTCTTCTTCTTCGTATTCTTCTTTTTGTTATTATTATTATTATTATTCTTCCAAAAATCGGCTTCCTTTTTATTCTCTTTAACTTTTTTCTTCTTTTTCTTCTTCTTCTTTTTCTCCTTCTTCTTCTTCTTCTACTTGTTCCTCTTTATCTTCTTCTTCTTCTTCCTAAAATCCCCTTCCTTTTCTTCCTCTTTTACCTCTTATTCTTCTTATTCATCTTCTTCTTCTTCATCTTCTTTGTCCTCTACTTCATCTACTTTCACTTCTTCCCCTTCTTCTTCTTCTTCTTCTTCTCCTTCTTCTTCTTCCACTTCTCCTTCTTCTTCTTCTTCTAGAACTACTTCACCTTTTGCTTCTTCTTCTTCTTCTTATTCTACTTCTTCTTCTTCTTCATCATCATCTTCTACTACTACAACTACTACTTCTTCTTCTTCTTTTTCTTATTCATCATCAACTTCGTCTTTTTCTTCTTTTTCTTCTTATTCATCTTCTTATTCTTCTTAATTTACTTCTTCTTCTTCTTCTTCTTCTTCTACTTCTTGTTCTTTTCCTTCTCCTTCCCCTTCTTCTTCTTGTTGTTTTTTTTCTTCTTCTTTTTCTTCTTCTTCTTCTACTTTTTTTCGTCTTATCCTTCTTCATCTTCTTCTTCTTCTTCACTTATTCATCTTATTATTCTTATTCATCCATTTATTTACCTTTTTTTTTCTTCATCTTCTTCTTCTTTTTCTTATTTTTCTTCTACTTCTTCTTATTTTGTTTTCTTCTTGTTCTTCTTCATCTTTTTCATCAACTTCTACTTCTTCTTTATGTTCTTCTTCTGCATCTTCTTCTTGCTCTTCTTCTTTTACTTCTTCCTTTTCTCCCTTTTCTTCGTTTTATTCTTCAACTATTCCTTCTTCTTTTTCTTCCACTTCTACTTCTGCTTCTTCTTCTTCTTCTTCTTCTTCTTCTTCTTCTTCCTCTTCTTCTTTTGACATTTCTTCTTTTCTCCTTCTTCTTGTTATTCTTACTCTTGTTCTTTTTCTTCTACTTCTCCTTCTTCTTATTCTTCTTCTTCTTCCTCATATTCTTCTTATTCTCCCTCTTCTACTTCTTCTTCTTCTTCTCCTTCTTCTCTTTCTTCATCTTATTATTATTATTATTATTATTGTTATTATTATTATTATTAATATTATTATTTTTCTTAAGTTTTTCTTTATAGCTCTCCTCTTCCTCTTCTTCCTCTTCATCCCTTACTTCTTCTTTTTCTTCTCCTTCATCTTCTTCTTTTCCTTCATCATCTTCTTATTCCTCTTCTTCTTCTTCTTCTTCTTCTTCTTTATCCCCTTCTTCTTCTTCCTCGTCATCTTCTTCTTCTTCTTCCTATTCTTCTTTTTCTTCTTCTTCCTATTCTTCCACATCACCATCATCTTAATCATCTACTACTACTTCTTCTTCTTCTACTACTTCATCTTGTACTTCTTCTTTTTCTTCTTCTTCTACTTCTTCTTCATCTTCTTCTATTAATATTAATTCTTCATCTTTTTCTTACTCTTATTCTTACTCTTCTTCTTCTTCTTCTTTTCCTTCTACTTCTCCTCTTCTTCCTCCTCCATATTCTCCTCCTCCTCCTTCTTCTTCTTCTACTTGCTTTTGATCCTGTTCGTCTTCTTCATCATCATCATCTTCTTCTATTACTATTACAACTACTACTACATCTACTACAACGTATTCTGCTACTTATTCATCTTCTTTTTTACATCTCCTTATTCTTCTTCTTCTTCTACTATTACTTCTTCTTCTTCTTCTTCATGTCTTGCCTCTTCTTCTTCCTCTAATTCTTGTTATTCTTCGCTAATTTTTCATCATCATCATCATCTTCTTCTTTCACTTATCTTTATTTCTCTTTTTCCTGTTCTTCTTGCTCTTCATCCCTTGCACTTCTTCTTTTACATTTTCTTCATCTTATTCTTCTTCTTCTTGTTCATCTTCTTACTCTTCTCCTTCGCGTTCTTCCCTCTCTTCTGCTTTTTCTTCCTCTTCTTCCACTTCTTCTTTCTCTACTTCTTCTTCTTCTTTATCTTTTTCTTCTTCTCTTTCTGCTTCTTCTTCTTCTCCTCCTTTTTCTTCCTCATCTTCTTCTTATTCTTCTTCTTCCTTTTTTTTTTCTTCTTCTTCTTCTTCTACTATCCGTTCTTCTACTTCCACTTCCTCTCCTTCTTCTTCTTCTTCTTCTTTTATTATAACTACTTCCTTTACTTCTTCTTCTTCTTCTTCTTCTTCTTCTTCTTCTCCTTCGTCTTCTTCTTCTTCTTCTTCTTCTTCTTCTTCTTCTTCTTCTTCGTCTTTTTCTTATTCTTTTGCTAAATATTCTTTTATTATTTTTCTTCTTCTTCTTCTTCTTATTCTTCTTCGTCCTCTTCTTCTACCTCTACTTCTTCTTCTTCTTATTCTTCTTCTGCCACTTCCTCTTCTTCTTCTTCTCCTTCTTCTCTTCTTCTTTTTCTTCTTCTTCTCTTTCTTTTTCTTCTTCTTCTTCCTCTTCTTCTTCTTGTTAATCTTTTTGTTATTCTTCTTCTTCTTCTTCTCCTCCTTTTTCTTCTTCTACAACAATTGTTATTACTAGTTCTTCTTCTTCTTCTTCCTCTTCCTCTTCTTCTTTTTTTTTCTTCTTCTTGTTCTTCTTCTCCTTCTTCTTCTTCTTGTCAATCCTTTTCTTCTTCTTCTTCTTCTTCTTTTTCTTCTTCCACTTATTTTTCTTCTTCTACTACTTCTTCTTCCTTTTCTTCTTCTTCTTCTTCTTCTTCCACTTCTTCTTCTTCTACTACTACTTGTTCCTTTTCTTCTTCTTCTTCTTCTTCCACTTCATCCACTTCTTCTTCTTCTTCTTCTTCTTCTTCTTCTTCTTCTTCTGCTTCTACTTCTTCTCCTTCTTTTTCTTCTGCTTCTTCTAATTTTTCTTCTTCTTCCCTTCTTCTTCTTCTTCTTCTTCTTCTTCTTCTTCTTGAATTCTTTTTCTTCTTTTTATCATTCCTCAACTTCATCTTCTTATTTTTCTTATTTTTCTTCTTCTTCTACTTATTCGTCTTCTGCTTCTTTTTTTCTTCTACTTCTTTTTCTTAATGTTCTTCTTCTCATTCCCTTTCTTCTTCTTCTAATTCTTCTTCTTCTTCTTCTTCTACTTGTTATTCTTATTCTTATTCTTATTTTTCTTATTCTTTTTCATCTTCGTCTTTTTCTTCTTCTTCTTCTTCTTTTCTTCTTCTTCTTCTTCTTCTTCATCTTCTTATTTTTCTTCTTCTTCTTCTTACACTTCTTCTTCTTCTTCTTCGTCCTCCTCCCCCTCATCCTCCTCCGTTCGCTCTTCTTTTTTTCTTCCTATTTTTGTTCTTCTACTTCTCCTTCTTCTTCAACTTCTTCTTCTTCTTCTTCCTCTTCCTCCACTTCTTCTTCATCTTCTTCTTCTTACTCTTATTCATCTTCATCTTCTTCTTGTTCTTCTTCTTTTTCCTCTTCATCCTCTTCTTTTTCTTCCTCCTCCTTTTGTTCCCTTTGTTCTTCTTCTTCTTCTTCTTTTTCTTCTTCTTCCTCTTCATCTTCTTCATCTTCATCTTCTTCTTCTTCTTCATTTCCCTCTTTTTATTATTATTAATATTATTCATCTTATTCTTCTATGTCATCATTTCCTTCTTTCTTTCTTCTTCTTTTTCTTCTTCTTTTTCTTCCTTTTGTTCCTCTTCTTCATTATCCACATCTTCTTCTTCTTCTTCTTCCTCCTCTTCCTTTACTTGTGGTTGTTCTTCTTCTTCTACTTCATCTTTTTCTTCTTCTTCTTCATCATTTTCTTCTTTTTCTTCTTTGACTTCTTCTTTTTCTTCTTCTTCTTCTTCCTCTTCCTCCTCCACCACCTCATACACTTCTTCTTTTTCTTCCTACTCCTCTTCTACTTCTTCTTCTTCTTCTTCTTCCACTTCTTCCTCTTCTACTACTTCTTCTTCTTCTACTTCTTTTTCTTCTTCCTCCTCCACTTCTTCCTCTTCTTCTTCTTCTTCCTCCTCCTCTTCTTCCTCTGCTACTTCTTTTTAATCTTATTCATCTTCTTCTTTTCTTCTTCTTCTTCATCATCATCATCATCATCATCATCTTCTTCTTCTTCTACTTCTACTTCTTCTTCTTCTTCTTCTTCTTCTTCTTTATATTCTTTTTCCTTCTTCTTCTTCTTCTTTCACTTATCCATCTTCCTCTTCTTCTTGTTCTTCTTCTTCTTCATCTTCTTCTACTACTTCTTCTTCTTCTTCTTCTTTTTCTTCTTCTTTTACTTATTCATCTTCTTCTTTTCTTCTTCTTCTTCTTCTTCTTCTTCTTCTTCATCTTCTTCTTCTTCTTCTACTTCTTCTTCTTCTTCTTCTTCATCTTCTTCTTCTTCTTCTTTCACTTCTTCTTCTTCTTCTTCTTTATATTCTTTTTTTTTCTTCTTCTTCTTTCACTTATCCATCTTACTCTTCTTCTTGTTCTTCTTCCTCTTCATTCCCTTCCTCTTCTTCAACTTTTTCCACTTTTTCTTTTTCATCTTCTTCTTCTTCTTCCACTTCTTCTTCTGCTACTTCTTCTTCCTTCTCTTATTCTTCTTCCACTTGCACATCTTCCATTTCTTCTTGTTCTTTCTTTTTTTTCTACTTCTTATTACTCTTCTTCTTCATTTTCTTCTTCTTCTAATTTTTCTTCCTCTTCATCATCATCATCATCTTCTTCTTCTTCTTTGTCTTTCCTTTCTTCTTCTTTGACTTCTTCTTCTTCTTATCGTTCTACTTCTTCTTCTTCTTCTTTTTATTCTTCTTATTCTTCTTCTACTCCTTTTTTTCTTCTTCTTCTTCTTGTTCATCTTCGTCTCCTGCTTCTTCTTCTCTTTATTCTTGTTAATCCTTTTATTCTTCTTCTTCTTCCTCTTCTTCTTCTTCTTCTTCTTCTTCTTCCTCTTCTTCTTCTTCTTCTTCTTCTTCTTCGTCCTCCTCCTCCACCACCTCATAGTCTTCTTCTTTTTTCTTCCTCCTCCTCTTCTTCTTCTTCTTCTTCTTCTTCTTCCACTTCTTCTTCTTGTACTACTTCTTCTTCTTCTACTTCTTTTTCTTCTTCCTCGACCACTTCTTCCTCTTCTTCTTCTTCTTCTTCCTCCTCCTCCTCCTCCACCACCTCACAATCTTCCTCTTTTTATTCCTCCTCCTCCTCTTCTTCTTCTTCTTCTTCCACTTCTTCTTCTTCTATTACTTCTTCTTATTCTACTTCTTTTTCTTCTTCCTCCACTTCTTCCTCTTCTTCTTCTTCTTCTACTACTTCTTCCTCTTCTTCCTCTGCTACTTCTTCTTAATCTTATTAATCTTCTTCTTCTTCTTCTTCTACTTCTACTTCCTCCTCTTCTACCTCTTCTTCTTCCACCTCCTCCTCCTCTTCTTCCACTTCTTCTTCTTCTTCCACTACTTGCTCTTCTTCATTTTCTTCTTCTTCTTCTTCTTATTTTTCTTACTATTTTTATTATTATTACTACTATTCTTATTCTTGTATGTCTTAATTTTCTTATTGTTATTTTTATTATTATTATTATTATTATTATTATTATTATTATTATTATTATTATTATTCTTTGTCTTCATTTTCTTCTTCTTCTTCTTCTTCTTCTTCTTCTTCCTCTTCTTCTTCTTCCTTCTCTTCTTCTTCATCCACATCTTCTTCTTCTTCTTCTTCATCCACATCTTCTTCTTCTTCATCCTCATGTTCCTCTTGTTGTTGTTCTTCTTCTTCTTATTCATCTTCTTTTTCTTCTAGTTCTTCTTCTTCTGCTTCTTCTTTTAGTTCTTCTACTTCTTTTTCTTTTACATCTTCTTCTTCTTGTTCTTCTTCTTATTCTTATTCTTCTTCTTCTAATTTTTTTTCTTCTTCCTCTTCTTCTTCTTCATCTACTTCTTCTACTTCTAATTCTTCTCCTTCCTCCTCTACTTCTTCTTCATCCTCTACACCTTCTTCTTCTTATTCTTGTTCTTTTTCTTGTTCTTCTTCTTCTTCTTCTTATTCTTCTTCTTCATCTTCTTCTTCTTCTAGTTCTTCTTCTTTGTCTTCTACTTCATCTTCTTCTTCTTCTTCTTCTTCTTTTCCATCTTCTTCTTCTTCTTCTTCTTCTTTTTCTTTTACTTATTCATTTTCTTCTTCTACTTTTTCTTCATTTTTCTTTTACTTCTTCTTCTTCTTCATCTTCTTCATCTTCATCTCCTTCTTCTTCTTCTACTTCTTCTTCTACTTCTTCTTCTTCTACTTCTTCTAGTTCTTCTTCTTCTACTACTACTTGTTCTTCTTCTTCTTTTCTTCTTCTTCTTCTACTACTTCATTTAGTTCTTCTTGTTCTTCTTCTTTTTGTTCTGCTTCTTCTACTTCTTGTTCTACTTCTTCCATAGCTTCTTTTTCTTCTTCTTCTTCTTCTTATTCCTCCTCTTCTTCTTCTTCTTCTTTGTCTTCTTCTTCTTCTTCTTCTTCTTCTTCTTCTTCAACTTCTTTTTATTTTCTTTTTCTTCTTCTTCTTCTTTTTTATCATCTTCTTCCTCTTCTTCTTCTTCTCCTTCTCCTTCTTCTTTTTCTTCTTCTTCTTCTTCTTTTACGTCTTCTTCTTCTTCTTCTTCTTCTTCTTCTTCTTCTTCTTTGACTTCTTCTTCTTCGTCTCCTTCTTCATCAAGTTCTTCATCTTTTTGTTCTTCTTCTTCTTCGTCTTCTTCTTCTTCACCATCTTCTTCTTCTACTTCTTCTTCTTCTTCTTCTACTTCTTCTTCTTCTTCTTCTTCAACCTTTTATTTTTCTTCTATTTCCTCTTCTTCCTCTTCTTCTTCTTCTTCTTTTTTCTCTACTTCTTCTATTTCTTCTTGTTCTTCTTCAACTACTTCTTCCTAGTCTTTTTATTCTTCTTCTTCTACTACTACTACTACTTCTCCATTTTTTTCTTCTTTTTCTTCTCATTCTTCTTCTTCTTCTTCATTTTCATCTTCTTCTTCTTCTTTTTTGTCTTCTTCTACTTCTTCTACATCATTTCCTTCCACCTCATTTTCTTCTTCATCCTCAATATCTTCTTCTTCTTTTTCTTGTTCTTCTTCATCTTCTTCTTCCTCTTTTTCTAGTACTTCATCTTCTTCTTCGTCTTCTCTAGTTTTTCTTCAAGTTCTTCTTTTTCTTTCTCTTCATCTGCCTCTACTTCTTCATCTTTTTCTTCTTTTTCTTCTTTTTCTTCTTCTTCGTCTTCTTCTTCTTTTTCTTCTTTTACTTCTTCATTTTCTTCTTCATCTTTTTCTTCCTTTTTCTTTTACTTCTTCTTCTTCTTCTTCTTCTTCTTATTCTTCTTCGACTTCTTTTAGTTCTTTTTCTTCTTATTATTATTATTATTATCTTTCTTCTATTTCTACATCTTCTACTTCTTGTTCTGCATATTCCTTTTCTTCTCCTTCTTCTTCTTCTTTCTATTCTTCTTCTTCCTTTTTTTTTGTTTGTTCTTCTACTTTTTCTTCTTCCACTTCTTCTTCACATTCTTCTTCTTTTTCTTCTTATTCTTCTTCTTCTAAATCTTCTTTTTCTTCTTCCTCTTCATTTTCTTCTTCTTTTTCTTCTTATTCATCTTCTTCTTCATCTTCTTGTTCTTCATCTTCATCTTCATCTTCATCTTCTACTTCTTTGTCTTCTTCTTCTTGCTCTACATCTTCTCCTTCCACCTCTTTTTCTTCTTCATCCTCTATATCTTCTACTTCTTTTTCTTCTCCTTCTTCATCTTCTTCTTCTTCATCTTCTTCTTCATTTTTTTCTTCTTCTGCTTCTTCTACATCTTCTCCTTCCACCTCTTTTTCTTCTTCATCCTCTATATCTTCTTCTTCTTCTTCTACTTCTTCTTCTTCTACTACTTCTTCTTTTTCTTCTTCTTCTTTTTCTTCTAGTACTTCATCTTCTTCTTCGTCTTCCTCTACTTCTTCTTCAAGTTTTTCTTTTCTTTCTCCTCATCATCTTCTTCTTTTTCTTCTTTTTCTTCTTTCTCTTCTTCTTCTTCTTCTTCTTCTATTACTTCTTCTTCATTTTTTTCTTCTTCTTTTTCTTCTTTTTTTTACTTCTTTTTCTTCTTCTTCTTCTTCTTATTCTCCTTCTTCTTCTTCCACATCTTCTACTTCTTCTTCTATATATTCCTCTTCTTCTCCTTCTTCTTCTTCTTCCTATTCTACTTCTTTTTTTGCTTATTCTTCTTGTACTTCTTCCACTTCTTCTTCATCTTATTCTTCTTTTTCTTCTTATTATTACTCTTCTTCTTTTTCTTCCTCTTCCTTTTCTTCTTCCTCTTCTTCTAAATCTTCTTCTTCTTCTTCTTCTTCTTTTCCTTCCTGTTCTTCTTCTCCTTCTTCTTTTTCGTCTTCTTCTTCTTCTTCTTCTTCTTCTTCTGCTTCTTCTTCGTCTTCTTCTTCTTCTTCTTCTTTTCTTCTTCTTCTACATCTTTTTCTTCCCCATCTTCTTCTTCTTCTTCTTCTTCTTCTTTTATTTATTCTTCTTCTTCTTCTTCTTTTCCTACTTCTTCTACTTCATCATCATCATCTTCTTCTTCTTCTACTTCTTCTTCTTCTTCTTCTTCTACTTCTTCTTCTACTTCTAGTTCTTAATCTTCTTCTTGTTGTTCTTCCTCTTCTTTTTTTCTCTTTCCACTTCTTTTTCATCCTCTTCTTCTTCTTCTTCTACTACTACTACTACTACTACTTCTTCTTCTTTTCTTATTCTTCTTTTTTTCTTTTTTTTTTCTTCTTGTTCTTCTTCTTCTTCTTCTTCTTCTTCTTCTTCTTCTTCTTCTTCTTCTGCTTCTTCTATTTGTTCTTGCTCTTCTTTTGCTTGTTCTGCTTCTTCATCTGCTTCTTCTTCCTCATTTTCTTGTTCTGTTCTTTTTTCTTATTGTTTCATCTTCTTCTTCTTCTTATGTTTCTTCTTGTTCTTCTTTGATATCTTTGCCTTCTTCTTCTTCTTCTTCCTATTCTTCTTATTATTCTTCTTCTTCTTCTTCTTCTTCTTCAACATCTTCTTCTTCTTCTAGTTCTTCTTCCACTTCTTCTTCTTTTTCTTCTTCAAATTCTTCTTCTTCTTCTTCTTCTTCTTTAACTTATTGTTCTTCTTCCTCTTCTTCTTCTTCTTTTTCTTCTACTTCTTTTTCTTCTTCTTCTTCTTCGTCTACTACTTCTTCTTCTTCTATATTTTCTTTTCTTCTTCTTCTTCTTCTTCTCCATCTTCTTCTTCTTGTTCGACTTCCTCATCTTCTTCTTCTTCTTCTACTTCTAGTTCGTAATCTTCTTCTTCTTCTTAATTTTCTTCCTCTTCTTCTCTTACCTCTTCTTCTTCTTCTTATTCTTCTTCTACTTCTTCTTCTTCTCCTTCTTCTTCTTCTTTTTTTCCTTCTTCTTCTTCTTCTTGTTCTTCTTCTACTACTACTACTACTGCTTATTCTAGCACTTCCTCTTCTTCTCTTACTTCTTCTTCGTCTTCTTTTTCTTCTTCTTTTTCTTCTTCTTCCGCTTCTTCTTCTTCTTCTAGTTCTTAATCTTCTTCTTTTTCTTGTTCTTCTTCTTCTTTTTTCTTATTCTTCCTCTTCTTCTTCCTCTTCTCCTCCTTTCTTCTTCTTCTTCTTATACTACTTCTTCTTCTAATTCTTTTTCTTCTTCTTCCTCATCTTCTTTATCATCTTCTTCTCCTAGTTCTTGTTCTTCTTTTTCTACTTCTTCTTCTTCTTCTTCTTCTTCTTCTTCCATTTCTTCTTCATGTTCTTCTTTTTCCTATTCTTCCTCTTCTTCTTCTTCATCATCATCTTCTTCTTCTAGTTCTTCTTCTTCACCTTCTTCTTCTTCTTCAACTTCTTCTTCTTCTTCTTTTGTTCTTCTTCTTCTTCTTCTTCTTTAACTTATTATTATTCTTCTTCTTCTACTACTACTACTTCTTCTTCTGCTTCTACTTCTTCCTCTTCTACTTTTTTTCTTCTCCTACTTCTTCTTCATCTTCTTCTTCTACTACTTATTCTTGTTCATCTTCTTCTTCTCCATCTTCTTCTTCTTCTTCATCTTTCCCATCATCTTCTTCTTCTTCTTCTTATTCTTCTTTTTCTTCAAGTTCGTAATCTTCTTCTTCTTCATCTTCTTCCTTTCCTTCCTTTTCTTCTTTTTCCACTCTTATTCTTCTTCTTCTTCTTCTTCTTCTTTTTCTTCTTCAACTTCTTCTTTTTCTTCTTCTTCTTCTTCTTCCTCTTCTTCTTCTCCTTCTTCTTCTTTTCTTCTTCTTCTTCTACTTATTCATGTTCTTCTTTTTCTTCTCCTACTTCTTCATGATCTTCTTTTTGTTCTTCTTCTTCTACTTCTTCTTCTTCTTCTTATAGTTCTTAAGTTCTTCTTCTTCTTCTTCTTCTTCCACTTCTTTTTTTTTCTTCTTCAACTTCATCTTCTTCCTCTTCTTCTTCTTCTTCTTCTACTTCTTCTTGTACTTCTTCTTCTTCTCCTTCTTCTTCTTCTTCTTTGTATTCTTCTTCTTCATCCTCTTCTTCTTCTTCTCCATCTTCTTCTTCTAGATCTTTTTCTTCTTGTCCTTCTTCTTCTTTTCTTCTTCTTTTTCTTCTTCTTCTTCTTCTTCTTCATCTTCTTCTTCTTCTGCTTCTATTTCTTCTTGCTCTTCTTATTCGTCTTTTTCTTTTCCTTCTTCTACTTCTATTTCTTCTTCTTCCTATTCTTATTATTCTTCTTATTCTCCTTCTTCTACTTCTTCTTCTTCATCTTCCACTTTTTCTTCTTCTTCTTCTTCTTTTTCTTCTCCCTCTTCATTGACATCCTCTTCTTCCTTTTCCTCTTCTTTTTCTTCTTCTTCTTCTTCATCTCCTCCTTTTTCTTCTTATTATTTTTCTTCTTCTTCTTCTTCTTCCTTTTCTTCTTCTACTTCTTCTTTTACTACTCCCTCTTCTTCTTCTTCTTCTTCTTCTTCTTCTTTTTCTACTAGTCCTTCTTCTTCTTCCTCTTCCTTTACTTCTACTTCTTCTTCATCTTCTTCTACTTATTCTTGTTCTTCTTCTTCTTTTCCTTCTTTTTCTACTTCTTCGTCTTCTTCTTCTTCTTTTTCTTCTTGTTCTTAATCTTCTTCTTCTTCTTCCTGTTCTTCCTCTTCTATTTTTTCCTTCTTCTACTTCTGCTTGTTCCTCTTCTTCTTCTCGTTCTCGTATTTGTTGTTCTTCTTCTTCTACTTTTCTTTTTCTTAATCTTCTCTTTCTTCTTCTACTTCCTCATCA
>JAIUJO010001949.1:92500-95000 GCA_023846275.1 Vanilla planifolia
TACTACCTCTTCTTTATGTTCTTCTTCTTCTACCACATCCTCTTCTTCTACTTCTTCTTCTTTTTATTCTTCTTCTTCTTCTTCTTCTTCTTCTTCTTTTCTTCTTCTTCGACTATATCTTCTTCATTTTCCTCTTCTTCTCTTTTTTCTTTTAAATCTTTTTCTTCTTCTTCTTCTTCTTCTTCTTCTGGTTCTTTTTCTTCATCTACTTCCTCTTCTTCTTCTTCTACTCCTTCTTTTCTTCTTCTTTGTCTACTTCTTTTTCTTCTTTTCCTTCGTCTTCTTCTTCTTCTTCTTCTATTACTTATTTTTCTTCATCTTCTTCTTCTCCATCTTATTCTTCTTCAACTTCTTCTTCTTCTTCTTCTTCTTCAAGTTCTTAATCTTCTTCTTCTTCTTCTTCTTCTTCTTCTTCTTTTTCATCAACTTCATCTTCTTCTTCTTTTTCTTCTTCTTCTTCTTCTTCATCATCATCAACATCTTCTTCTTCTTCTAGTTCTTCTTCTTCTTCTCCTTCTTCTTCATCATCTAGTTCTTCTTCTTCTTCTTCTTCTTCATCTTCATCTTCTTCTTCTTCTTTTTTCACTTCTTCTTCTTCTTCTTCTTCTACTTCTTCATCTTATTTTCCTTCTTCTTTTTCTTTTTATTCTTCTACTTCTTTTTCCTCTTCTTCTTCCTCTTCTTTTTCTTATCCTTATTCTTTTTCTTCATCTCCTCCTTCTTTTTCTTCTTCTTCTTCTTCTAGTTCGTCATCTTCTTCTTCTTCTCCTTTTTCTTCCTCTTTATCTTTTTCTTTATATTCTTCTTCTTCTTCTTCTTCTTCTTCTTCTTCTTCTTCTTCTTTTTCTTCTTCTTCTTCTTCTTCTTCTTCATCTTCTTCTTCTTCTTCTTCTTCTTCTTCTTCTTCTTTTTCTTCTTCTTCTTCTTCTTCTTCTTCATCTTCTTCTTCTTCTTCTTCTTCTTCTTCTTCTTCTTCTTCTTATCCTTCATTTTCTTCTTCTTCTTCTTCTTCTTTTTCTTCTTCTTCTTTTTCTTCTTTTTCTTCTTCTTCTTCTTCATCTTCTTCTTCTTCTTCTTCTTCTTCTTCTTCTTCTTCTTCTTCTTCTTCTTCTTCTTCTTTTACTTCTTTTTCTTCTTTTTATTTTTCTTTTTCTTTTTCTTCTTCTCTTCAACTTCTTATTCTTCTTCTTATTCTTTTTTTTATTCTTGTCATTATTATTATTCTTCTTCTTCTAGTTCTTCTTCTTCTTCTTCTAATTCTTCATCATCTTCTTCTTCCTCTTCCTCTTCATCTTTATCTTTTTCTCCTTCTTCTTCTTATTCTTCTTCTTCTTCTTCTTCTTCTTCTTCTTATTCTTCTTCTTCTTCTTCTTCTTCTTTTTCTTCTTCTTCTTCTTCTTCTCCTTCCTCTTCTTCTTCTTCATCTTTGACTCCTCTCCTTCTTCTTTTCCTCCTCCTCTTCCTCTCCTCTTCTTCTTCTTCTTTCTTTTCTTCTTCTTCCTCTTTTTCCTCATCCTCCACCTCCTCCTCCTCTTCTTCTTCTTCTACCTCTTTTTCCTCTTCTTCTTCTTTTTCTTTTTTTTCCTCTACTTCTTTTTCCTCTTCTTCTTCATCATCCTATTCTTCATCTACTTCTCCTCTTTCTTCTTCTTCTTCTTATTCTTATTCTTCTTCTTCTTCTTCTTCTTCTTCTTCTTGTTCTATTTCTTCTTTTTCATCCTCTTCTTTTTTGTCTTCTTGTTGTTCTACTTTTTCTTCTTCTTCTTCTTCTACTTCTTCTTCTACTCCTACTTTTTCTAATTCTTCTCCTCTTCTTCTTGTTCTTTTTGTTCCTGTTCATCTTCTACTTCTTCTTCTTTGTCTTCTTCTTCAATTCCATTTCTTATTGTTTTTTTCTTCTTCTTCTTCTTCTTCTTCTTCTTTTTCTTCTTCTTCTTCTTCTTCTTTTACTTCTTCTTTTTCTTCATCCTCTTCTATTCCATCTTCTACTTCTCCTTCTTCTTCTCCTCCTCCTCCTTCTTCTTCTTCTACTTCTTTTACCTCTTCTTCTCCTTCTTTTTCTTTTTCCTCTTCTACTTATTTTTCTACTTCTTCTTCTTCTTCTTCTTCTTCTGCTTCTACTACTACTTACTCTGGCTCTTCTTCTTCTTCTCCTACTTCTTCTTTGCCTTCTTCTTCTTCTTGTTCTTCTTCTTTAACTTCCTTTTCTTCTAGTTCTTAATCTTCTTCTTCTGCTTCATCTTCTTCCTCATCTTTTTTTTCTTCTTCTCTTTCTTTTTCTTCGTCCTCGTCTTCTTCTTCTTCTTCGACTTATTCTTCTTCTTCTTCTTCTTCTTCTTCTTTATCCTCATCATCTTCTTATTCTTTTAGGTCTTCTTCTTATTTTTTTTTCTTCTCCTTGTTCTTCTTTTTCTAGTTCCCCTTCTTCTTCTTCTTCTTTTTCTTCTTCTTCTTTTACTTCTTCTTCTTCTTCATCTTCTTCTTCTTTGTCTACTTCTTC
>JAIUJO010001949.1:107500-112500 GCA_023846275.1 Vanilla planifolia
TCTTCTTCTTCCTCTTCTGATTTTTTTTCTTCTACTTCTTCTTGTTCTTTTTCTTTTTCTTCTTTTTCCTCCTCTTCTTCCTTTGCTTCTTCTTCCATGTCCTCTTCATCACTTCTTTTTCTTATTGATCTTCTTCTTCCTTTTCTTCTTCTTCTTCTTCTTTTACTACTACTACTACCGCTACTACTTCTTCTTCTACTTCTTTTTCTTCTTTTTCTTCTTCTTCTTGTTCTTATTCACCTGTTATTCTTCCTTTTTTTCCTCTTTTTCTCCTTCCCCTTCTTCTTTTTCTTCTTCTTCTTCTTCCCCTTCTTCTTCTACTTCTTCTTTTACTACTCTCTCTTGTTCTTCTTCTTCTTCTACCACTACAACTACTACTTCTTTTGTTCTACTTCTTCTCCATCTTCTACTTCTTTTCCTTCTTCTTATTCTACTTCTTGTACCTCTTCTTCTTCTTCTTCTTCTTCTTATTCTTCTTCTTCTTCTTCTTTTTCTTCTTCTTTTTCATCAACTTCTAAATGTTATTTTTTCTCTTCCTCTTCTTCTTTTTCTTCTTCATCTACTTCTCGTTCTTCTTGTTCTTGTTCTTCTTCTTTTTCTTCTTCATCATCATCATCAACATCTTCTTCTTTAACTTCATCATCACCTTCTTCTTCTTCTACTTTTTCTCCGTCTTCTTCTTCTTCTTCCTCTTCTTCATCTTCTTCTCATTCATCATCCTCCTCTTCTCTTCTTTTTCTTCTTTTTCTTCTTTTTCATCTTTATTATTTTCTTCTTCTTCTTCTTCTCTTTCTTCTTCTTCTTTTTCTTCATCATTGCATTCTTCTTCTTCTTCTTCTTATTCTTCTTTTTCTTCTCCAACTTCTTCTTCTTCTTCTTATTTTTCTTCTTCTCCTCCTCCTCCTCCTCTACTTCTTCTTATTCGTCTTCTTCTTCTTCTTCTTCTTCTTCCTCTCTTCTACTTCTTTTTTTTCTTCTTCTCCTTTTACTTCTTCTTCTTCTTCTTCTTTTTCTTCTTCTTTATTGTCTTCTTCCTCTTCTTCTTCTTCTTCTAATTTCTCTTATTATACATATTCTTTGATTTCTTGTTCTTCTTCTTCATCTTATTTTACTTATTTTTTGTCTACCACTTCTTTTTGTTATTGTTCTTCTTCTTTGTCTTCTTCTTCATCATCTACTCCTTGTTCTTATTCTCTGTCTTCTTCTTCCCTTCTTCTTATTCTTGTTTTTCTTCTTCTTCTTCTTTTTCTTGTACTACTATTACTTTTTCTTCTACTTGTTCTTCTTCTTTATATTCTTGTTCTTCTTCTTCTTGTTCTTCATCTTCTTCTTCTTCTTTTTCTTCTATTTCTACTTCTTTTTCTCCTTTGTCTTCTTCATCATTTTTCTCTTCTTCTTCTTCTTTTTCATTATCTTCTTCTTCTTCTTCTTTTTCTTCTTCTTCTTCTTCTTCTCCTTCTACTTCTTCTTCTTCTTCTACTACTTCTTCTTCTTCTTCTCCTTCTTTATCTACTTGTTCTTGTTCTTCTTCTTCTACTTCTTCTACCTCTTCTTCGTTTTCTTTTTCATCTTCTTCTACTTCCTCTTCCTCTTCTTCTTCTTCTTCTTCTTCCACTTGTTTTTCTTCTTCTTCTTCTTCTTTTTCTTCTTCTTCTTCTTCTTCTTCTTCTTCTTCATCATCTTCTTCTTCTTCCTCCTCTTCTTTTTCTACTTCTTCGTCTTCTTCTTATTCTTCTTCGTCTTCACCCTCTTCTTCTTCTTCTTATTCGTCTTTGTCTTCTTCATTTTTTACCACTTCTACTCCTACTTCTCCTTCTTCTCCTTCTTAATCTTCTCCTTCTCCCTCTTCTTCTTCTTCTTCTTCTTCTTTTTCTTCTTTTGCTTCTTCTTCTTCTTCTTATTCTAATTCTTGTTCTTCTTTTCTTTTTCTTCATGTTCTTCTTCTTCTTCTTCTTATTCTTCTTTTTCTTCCTTTTCATCTTCTTCTTCATTTTTTCTTATTATTTGTTCTTCTTATTCCTTTTCTTCTTCTTCTTCTTCTTCTTCTTCTTCTTCATCTTCTTGTTCTTCTTCTTCTTCTTCTTCTTCTTCTTCTTCATCTTCTTCTTCTTCCTCTATTTCTTCGTCTTCTTCTCTTCTTCTTTTTCTTCTTCTTCTTCTTCATCGTTATCATCATCATCATCTTCTTCTTCTTCTTCTTTTTCTTATTCGCCTTTCTCTTCTTTTTCCACTACTATATCTTCTTCTATTTGTTCTTCTCTTTTTTCTCCTTCTTCTCCTTCTTCTTCATCTTCTTCTTCTTCTTCTTCTTCTGCTTCTGTCTTCTTTTTCTTTTTCTACTTCTTCTTCTTTTTGTTCTTATTTATTTTCTTCTTTATCTTATTCATGTTCTTCTTCTTCTTCTTCTATCTTTTCTTCTTTGTCTTTTTCTTTTTGTTCTTCTGCTTCTTATTCTTCTTTTTCTTCTTCTTCTTCTCTCCTTCTTCTTGTTAATCTTCTTTTTTTTCTTCTTGGTCTTCTTACTATTCTTTGACTTTTTCTTGTTCATCTTCTTATTATTATTGCTCTAGTCTTCCTTCTCTTCTTCTTTTTCTTTTTCTTTTACATTTCACTATTTTCTTCTTCTTCTCCTATTCCTTTATCATCTTCATTTTCTTCTTCGTGTTCTCTTTCTTCTTCTTCTTCTTTGCCTTATCCTTCTCTTTCTTCTTCTTCTTCTTCATCTTCTTCTTCTTCTTCTTCTTCTTCTTCTTCTTCTTCTTCGTTTTCTACTTATTTGTCTTCTTCTTTGTTTTCTTATACTTCTTCTTCTTCTTCTTCTTCTTCTTCTTCTCCTTCATCTTCTCCTTCTCCTCCATCTTCTTCTTCCTCTTCTCCTTCTCCTTCTTCTTCTTCTCCTTCCTCTTCATCGTCTTCTTCTTCTTCTTCTTCTTCTTCTTTTTCTTCCCCTTCTTTTACTTCCTCTTGATCTTCTTCTTTTTGTCCTTCTTCTTCTTCTTCTTCTTCTTCTTCTTCCTCTTCCTCTCCTTCTTCTTTTTCCTCTTCTTCTCCTTCCTTTCCCTCCTCTTCTTCATTTTCTTATTCCTCTTCATCTTCTTCTTCTTTTTCTACTTATTATTTTTATTATTACTATTATTATTATTATTATTATTATTATTATTATTATTATAATTCCCCTTCTTCTTCTTCTTCTTCTTCTTCTCCTTCTTCTTCTTCTTCTTCTTCTTCTTCTTCTTCTCCTTCTCCTTCTTCTTCTCCTATTTCTTCTCCTTCATCTTCATCATCATCTTCTTCTTCTTCTCTTTTATTTTCATCTTCTTCTTTTGCTTATTCTTCTTCTCCTTCATCTTCTTCGTCTTTTTCTTCTACTTCTACTTCTTCATTTTCTTCTTCTTCTTGTACTTCTTCTTCTCGTTCTTCTTCTTCTTCTCTTCTTTGTCTTATTTTTCTTCTTCTTCTTCTTTGTCTTCTTTTTCTTCTTCTTCTTCTTCTTTGCCTTGTTTTTCTTCTTCTTCTTCTTCTTCTTCTTCTTCTTCTTCTTTGTCTTCTTCATCTTCTTCTTCTACTTCTTCTTCTTCTTCTTCTTCTACTTCTTCTACTACTTTTTTGTCATCATCATCATCAACTTCTTCTTCTTTATCATCTTCTTCTCTTTTTTTGTCTTCTTCTTCTTCTTCTACTTCTTCTACTTTTTCTTCTTCTTCTTCTTCTTTTTCCTCTTCCTCTTCTTCTTCCTCTTCGTCTTCAACTTCAATTCTTCTTCTTCGTCTTATTCTTCTTCTCCTCAATCTTCTTCTTCTTTTTCTTTTTCTTCTTCATCTCTTTCCTCTTCTTTGTCATCATATTTTTCTTCTTCATCTTCTATCTTCTAATCGTTCTTCTTCTTCTTCATAGTCTCCTTCTTTTTGTTCTTCTTCTTCTTCTTCATGTTTTCCTTCTTCATCTTCAATTTCTTCCTTTTCATCTTCTTCTTCATCATCTTCTTCTTCTTTATCTTCTTCTTCTTTTTTGTTTTCTTCTTCTTCTTCTTCCTCTTCGTCTTCTTCTTCTTTTTTGCCTTCTTCCTTTTCTTCTTTTTCTTCACTTTTTCATCTTCATCTTCATCTTCTTCTTCTTCTACAACTTGTTGCTCCTTTTCTTGTTCTTCTTCTTCTTCTACGTCTTCTTCTTCTTTTTCTTCGTCTTCTTCTTCTTCTTCATCTTCATCTTCTTCTACTTCTCTTCTGCTTCTTTCTCATCCTCATCATCTTCTTGTCCTTCATCTTCTTCTTCTTCCTTTTTTTCTTCTTCTTCTTCTTCTTATCTTTTATCTTTGTTTTCGTTTTACTCTTTGTTTTCTTCTTCTTCCTCCTCCTCTACATCTTCGTCTTGTTCTTCTTCTTCTTCTTCTTCACCTTCTTCGTCTTCTTCTTCTTCCTTTTCCTCTTCTTCATCTTCTTCTTCTTTGTCTCATCTTCTTCTTCGCACACTTCTTGTACTTCTTCTTCTTCTTCTTCTTTTTCATCTTCTTCTTCTTCTCCTCCTTCTTCTTCTTCTTCTTTTTCATCTTCTTTCTTTTCTTCTTCTTCTTCGTTTTCTTCTTCAACTTCTTCTTACTCTTTTACTTCATCTTCTTCGTCTTCTTCATCGTCATCTTCTTCTTCACCTTCTTCTTCTTTTTCTTCTTCTTCTTCTTAGTCCTCGTCTTCTTCTTCTTCTTCTTCTTCCACTTCTTTGTTTTCTTCTTCTTCTACCACTTCTTCTTCGTCTCCTTCTTCTTCTTCTTCTTCTTCCACTTCTTCTTCCTCAACTTTTACTTCTTCTTCTTCTTCTTCTTCCTCTTCTTCCTCAATATTGTCACCATCTTCTTCTTTGTCTTTTTCGTCTACTTCTTCTTCTTCTTCATCTTCTTCTACTTCTTCTTCTTCTTCTGCTTCTTCTACCTTTTCATTGTGTTAATTTTTTCTTCTTCATCTTCTTCTTCAAATTCTTCTTTTTCTCCTTTTTCTTTATCATCTTAC
>JAIUJO010001949.1:117500-130000 GCA_023846275.1 Vanilla planifolia
TCTTCTTCATCATTTTCTTCTTCTACTACTACTACTACTTCTTATTCTTCTTCTTCATAATCATATTCTTATACTTCTTCATCTTCTGCTACATCTTCTTCTTCTTCTTCTTCTTCCTCTTCTTCTTTTTGTTCATCTTCTTTTTGTTCTTTTATTTCTTCCTCTTTTTCTTATTGTTATTCTCGTTTTTCTTCTACTTATTCTTCTCATCCTCTTCTTCTTCTTCTTATTATTTTTATTTTTATTGGTTTTTTCTTTCTTCACCTTCTTCTCTTTCTTCTTCTTTTCCTCTCCTTTTCTCCTTCTTATTCTTCTCCTTCTTCTCCTTCTCCTTCTTCTTCTTCTACTCGTTCTACTCATTCTTTTATTCTCCTTCACCTTCTTCTTCCTTCTCTTCTTCTCCTTGTTCTCTTTTTTCTCCATCTTCTCTCTCCACCACCTCGTCTTCTTCTACTGCTTTTTCTCACACTTCTTCTTTTTCTTCTTCCTCTTCTTCTTCTTCTTCCACCTCTTCTTCCTCCTCTTCTTCCTCTTCTTCTTCTTCTTTTGCTTCTACTTCTTATTCTTCTTCTTCTTCTTCTTCTTCTTCTTCTTCTTCTACTACTTCTTCTTTTACTTCTTCCTCTTCTTCTTTTTCTCCTTATTTTCTACCTTCTCCTTCTTCTCCTTCTCAATCTTCTCCTTCTCCTTCTTCTCCTTCTTTTCTTTCTCCATCTTCTTCTCCTCCTTCTTCTCTGTCTTCTTCTCCTTCTTCTTCTTCTTTCACTTCTTCTTTTCTCCATCTCCTTGTTCTCTTTCTTCTCTTTCTGGTTCTTCTTCTTCTCCTTCACCTTCATCTTCTTCTTCTACTACTTTTTCTTCTTCCTCTTCTTCTTCTTTTCCTTCCCCTTTTTCTTCTCTTCTTCTTCTTCTTCTTCTTCTTTTTGTTTTTTCTTTTTTTTCCACTTCTTGTTCTTCTTCTTTTTCTTCTTCATCTTCTTCTTCTTCTTCCCCTTCTTCCACATTTTCTTCTTCTTCTCCTTCTCTTTCATCATCTTCTTGTTTCTCTTTCCCTTACTTCTTCTTGTTCTTATTCTTCTTGAACTTCCTCTTCTTGCTCCCCCTCTTCTTCTACTTCTTTTTCATCTACTTCTTTGCCTTCTTTTTCTTTTTCTTCTTCTTCTTCTTCTTCTTCTTTGTCTTGTCCTTCTTCTTCTTTTTCTTCTTCTACTTCTTTTTTTCATCTTGTTCTTCTTCATTCTCTACATATAATATTCTTATTATTATTATTATTGTTATTGTTGTTCTTCTTCTACTGCTTCTACTACTTATTTTACTTCTCACTCACCTTCTTCTTCTTCTTCTTCTTGTTCTTCATTTTCTTCTTCTTCTTCTTCTTCTTCTTCTTCTTCTTCTTCTTCTTCTTCGTCTTCTTCTTCTTCTTCTTCTTCTTTCTTCTTCTTCTTATTTTTCTTCTTCTCCTCCTTCTTCACCTTCTTCTCTCCTTCTTCTTCTCTTTCTTCTTCCTATCCTTCTTCTTCTCCCTCTTCTTCTTCTTCTTCTTCTTCTTCCTCTTCTTCTTCTTCTTTTTATTCATCTTCTTCCTCTTCTTCTTCTTCTTCTTCTTCTTCTTCATCTTCTTCCTCTTCTTCGTCCTCTTCTTCTTCTTCATCTTCGACTTCTTCCTCTTCTACTTCTTTCTTTTCTTTTCTTCTTCTTCTTCTTCTTCTTTGCCTTCATAATCATCAAATTATTATTCTTCTTCTTCTTCATAATCATCAACTTCTTCTTCTTCATCATCATCATGATCTTCTTGTTCTTCTTCTTCTTTTTCCTCCTCCTTTTCTTTTTCTACTTCTTCTTCTTCTTCTTCTTCTACTTCATCATCTCGTTCTTTTGTCTTCTCCTTCTTCTCCTTCTTGTTCTTCTTCCTCTCCTTCTTCTTCTCTATATTCTTCTTCTTGTTGTTCATCTTCTTCCTCTTCTTCTTCTTCTTCTTCTAAAACTTCTTTTTCTTCTTTGTCTTATTCTTCTTTCTGTTCTTCTCCTACTCCTACTCCTCCATCTTCTTCTCCTACCTCTTCTTCTTCTTCTTCTTCTTCTACTTCTTCTGCCTCATCTTCCTCTTCCTCTTCTTCTCCTTTTTCTTCTTCATCTTCTTCTTCTTTGTCTTCTTTTTCTATTTTCTTTTTCTTCTTCTTCTTCCTTATCTTCTTCTTCTTCTTCAACTTCTTTCCTCTTCCTCTTCTTCTCCTTCTTCTTCTTCTTTTTCTTCTTCTTCCTCCTCTTCTTCTTCTTCACCTTCTTCCGACCCCTCTTCATCATCTTCTTCTTCTTCTACTACTACTACTTCTTCTTCTTCTTCTCTATCTTCTTCTTCTTCATCTTCTACATCTTCTACATCTTTTTTCTTCTTCTATGACTTCTTCTTCTTCTTCATCATCATCATCACCATCTTCTTCTTCTTCTTCGTCTTCTTCTTCTTCCACTTTTTCTTCTTCTTCTTCTTCTTCTTGTTCTTCTTCTTCTTCTACTTCTTCTTTTTCTTCTTCTTTTTCTCTTTCTTCATCTACTACTACTACTTCTTGTTCTTCTACTTCATCACATTCTTCTTGTCCTTCTTCTTCTCATTCTTCTTCTTCTTCTTCTACTACTACTTCTTCTTCTTGTTCTTCTTCTACTTCTTCTTTCTCTTCTTCTCCTTCTTCTTCCTCTTCTTCTTCATCCTTTTCTTCTTCTTCTTCTTCTTCTTCTTCTTCTTCTTCTTCTTTCTTCTTCTTCTTCTTCTTCTTCTTCTTCTTCTTCTTCTTCTTCTTCTTCTTCTTCTTCTTCGTCTTCATAATCATCAACTTCTTCTTCTTCTTCCTCTTCATCTTCATAATCATCAACTTCTTCTTCTTCTTCTTCTTTCTTCTTCTTCTTCGTCTACATCTTCTTAGTCATTAAATTCTCCTTCTTCTTCTTCTAATACTACTACTACTTCTTCTTGCTTTTCTTTGTCTTTTTTGTCTTCTTCTTCCTCTTCCCCTTCTTCTTCATCTCCTTCTTCTTTTTTCTTCTTCTTCCACTTCTTCTTCTTCTTCTTCTTTTTCTTCTTCTCCTTCTTTTTCTCCTCATCCTTGTCCTTCTTCTTCTTGTCCTTCCTCTTATCCTTCCTTTTCATCTTCTTCATCATCATCTTCTTCTTATTTTTCTACCTTTTCTTCTTCTTTTTCTCCTTCATCTTCTCCTTGTTCTTCTACTAATTCTTTTTCTTCCTCTTCTTCATCATATTCTTCTTGTTCATGTTATTCTTCTTCTTCTTTCTCTTCTTCTACTTCTTCTTCCTCTTCTTTTTCTTCTTCCTCTTCTTCTCTTATCATTACTATTCTTCTTCTTCCTGTTCTTCCTCTTCCTCATCATCTTCTTCTTCTTCCTCTTCTTCTTCTTTTACTTCTTCTCCTTCTCCCTCTTCTTGTTGTTATTGTTGTTGTTCTTCTTCTTCTTCCTTCTCTTCTTCCTCTTCTTCTTCTTCCCCTTTTGGTTCATTTTCTTCATCTTCTTTTTTTTCTTCTTTTTCTTCTTCTTTTTCTTCTTCTTTTTTTTTCTTCTTCTTCTACTTCATTCTCTTCTACTTCATCATAATCATAATCATCATCTTCTTCCTCTTCTTCTTCTACTTCTTCTTCTTCTTCTTCTTCTACTTCTACTATTACTACTACTTTATTTTCTCCTTCTTCTTCTACTTCATCTCCTTTTTTGTCTTCTCCTTCTCCCTCTTGTTCTTCTTCTCATTCTTCTTCTTTTTCTTTTTCTTCATCTTCTTATTGATCTTCTTCTTCTTCTTCTTCCACAACTTCTTTTCTTCTTTTTCCACTTTTTCTTCTTCTCCAACACCTACTCCTCCTCCTCTTCTTTTTCTTCTTCTTCTTCCTCTTCTTCTTCTTCTTCCTCTTCCACTTCTTTGCTCTTCCTCTTCTTCTCCATCTTCCTCTTCTTCTTCTTCTTCTTCCTTGATTTCTTCTTCTTCATCTTCTTCCTCCCCCTCTTCTTCTTCTTCTCATTCTATTCCTTCTTCTTCTTCTTCTTCTTCTTCTTCTTCTTCTTCTTTTTCTTCTACTACTACTTCATCTTCTTCTTCTCCATCTTCTTCTTCTTCATCTTCTACATCTTCTACATCTTTTATTCTTATGTTACTTCTCCTTCTTGTTCATCATCATCATCATCTTCTTCTTCTTCTTCTTTTTCTTCTTCTTCTTCTTCTTCTTCTTCTTCGTCTTCTTCTTCTTCTCCAACCTCTTCTTCTTCTTGCTCTTCTTCTTCTATTCTTATTCTTACTCTTATTCTTATTCTTTTTCTTCTTCCTCCTCTTCTTCTTATTCTTCTTCATCATCTTCTTCTTCTTCTTCTTCTTAATCATTTCTTCTTCTTGTTCGTCTTTTATGTCTTCTTCTTCCCCTCCTTCTTCTTCCTTTTCTTCTTTGTCTTCTTTTTCTTCTTCTACTTCTACTTCTTCCTCTTCTACTCCTACGACCACTGCTTCTTCTTCTTCTTCTTCTTCTTCTTCTTCTTCTCCTACTTCTCCTTCCTCTTCTCCTTCCTCTTCTTCTTCCTCTTTTTCTTCTTTATTTTCCTCTTCCTCTTCTTCTTCTTCTCCTTATACTTCCTCTTCTTCTTCAACTTCTTGTTTCACTTCTTCCTCTTCTTCTTCTTCTTCTTCTTCTCCTTCCTCATCTTCCTCTTCTTCCTATTCTTCCTCTTATCTTTCTTCTTCATCTTGTTCTCCTTTCTCTTCTTCATCATCTTCTTCTTCTTCTTCTTCTTCTTCCTCTTCTTCTTCTTCCTCCCCCTCTTCTTCTTCTTCTTCTTCTTCTATTTCATCTTCTCCCTCTTCTTCTTCTTGGTTTTCTTCTTTTTCTTCTTCTTCTTCTTGTTCTTCTTCACCATCTTATTATTATTATTATTATTATTATTATTATTATTATTATTATTATCATTGTTATTATTATTTTTATTATAATTATTATTATTATTCTACTTCTTCTTCTCTTTCTTCCTCCCCTTCCTCTTCATCTTCTTCTTCTTCTTCTTCCTCTTCTTCTTCTTCTTCTTGTTCCTCTTTTTCTTCTTCTTTTTCTTCCTCTTCCTCTACTTTTTCTTCTTCTTCCTCTTCTTCTTGTTTCTCCTCTTCTTCTTCTCCTTCTTCTCCTTCTTCTTCCTCCACTTCTTCTTCTTCTTCTTCTTCTACATCTTCTTCTTGTTCTTCTTCTTCTTATTCTTCTACTTCTTCTTGTTCTTCTTCCTCTTCTTCTTCATCTTCATCCTCTTGTTTTTCTTCTTCTTGCTTTTCTTCTTCTTCTTCTTCTTCTTTTTCCCCTCCTTCTTCTTCTTCTTCTTCTTCTTGTTTCTCTTCTTCTTCTTCTTCATGTTCTTCGTCTTCATCATCATGAACTTCTTCTTCTTCTTCTTCTTCTTCTTCTTATTTTGCTACTATTACTACTACTTCTTCTTCGTTGTCTTCTTCTTCTTTTTCATCTTCTTCTTCTTCTTCACCTTCTCTAATTCTTCTTTTCTTCCTAATCTCTTTCTTCTTTTTCTTCTTCTTCTTCCTCTTTTTCTTCTTCTTCTTCCTCCTCTTCTTCTTCTTTCTCCTTCTTCCTCTTCTTCTTCTTCGTTTTCTTCTTCTTCCTCATCTCCTTCTTCTCCTTCTCCTTCTTCTTCTTCTTCTTTATCTTCTTCTTTTTCTTCTTTTTCTTCTTTTTCTTCTTTTTTCTCTTTTACTTCTTCTTCTTTTTCTTGTACTTGTTATTCTTCTTCTTCAACTTCTTTGTCTTCGTCATCATAAATTTATTCTTCAACATCTCTTCTTCTTCTACTACTATTACAACTACTACTACTTCTTCTTTTTCCTCTTCTTCTTCTTCATCATGTTCTTCTTCTTCTTCACCTTCTTTAATTCTTTTTCTTCTTAATCTCGTACATCTTTTTCTTCTTCTTCTTCTTCCTCTTCTTCTTATTCTTATTCTTCTTCATTTTCTTCTTCTCTTCCTTCTCCTCCTTCTTCTACTTCTGCTCCTCCTTCTCCTTCTTCTTCTTCTTCTTCTTCTTCTCCTCCTCCTCCTTTTTTATCTTTTTCTTATTCTTCTTCTTTTTCTTCTTCTCCATTTTCTTCTACTCCTCCACCTTCTTCTTCTTCTTCTTGTACTTCTCCCTCATCTATTTCTCCTTCTTCTTCTTATATTTCTTCCTCTTCTTCATCATCATCACCATCTTCATCTTCTTCTTCTACTTCTTCTTCTACTTCTTCTTCTTCTACTACTACTACTTCTTATTCTTCTTCTTCATCATCTTCTTCTTCTACTTCTTCTTCGTCTTCTACATCTTCTTCTTCTTCTTCTTCCTCTTCTTCTTTTTGTCCATCTTCTTATTGTTCTTTTATTTCTTCCTCTTTTACTTATTCTTCTTCTCGTTCTTCTTCTACTTCTTCTTCTCATTCACTTCTTCTTCTTCTTCTTATTTTTATTCTTATTCGTTTTTTCTTTCTTCTCCTTCTTCTCTTTCTTCTTCTTTTCTTCTCCTTTTCTCCTTCTTCTTCTTCTCCTTCTTCTCCTTCTCCTTCTTCTTCTTCTACTCGTTCTTCTCATTCTTTTATTCTCCTTCACCTTCTTCTTCCTTCTCTTCTTCTTCACCTTCTTCTCCTTTTTCTCCATCTTCTTCTCCCTCCACCTTCTCGTCTTTTTCTACTACTTCTTCTCACACTTCTTTTTCTTCTTCTTCTTCTTCTTCTTCTTCCACCTCTTCTTCCTCCTCTTCTTCCTCTTCTTCTTCTTCTTTTACTTCTACTTCTTATACTTCTTCTTCTTCTTCTTCTTCTTCTTCTTCTTCTGCTTCTTCTTCTTTTACTTCTTCCTGTTCTTCTTTTTTTCCTTCTTATTTTCTACCTTCTCCATCTTCTCCTTCTTCTCAATCTTCTCCTTCTCCTTCTTCTCCTTTTCTTTCTCCATCTTCTTCTCCTCCTTCTTCTCTGTCTTCTTCTCCTTCTTCTTCTAATTCTTCTTCTTCTTCCACTTCTTCTTTTTCTCCATCTCCTTGTTCTCCTTCTTCTCTTTCTGGTTCTTCTTCTCCTCCTTCACCTTCATCTTCTTCTTCTTTTACTTTATCTTCTTCCTCTTCTTCTTCTTTTCCTTCCCCTCTTTCTTCTCTTCTTCTTCTTCTTCTTCTTTTGTTTTTTCTTTTTTTTCCACTTCTTGTTCTTCTTCTTTTTCTTCTTTATCTTCTTCTTCTTCTTCTTCCCCTTCTTCCACCTTTTCTTCTTCTCCTCCTTCTCTTTCACCATCTTCTTGTTCTCTTTCCCTTACTTCTTCTTGTTCTTACTCTTCTTGAACTTCCTCTTCTTGCTCCCCCTCTTCTTCTACTTCTTTTTCTTCTACTTCTTCGCCTTCTTTTTCTTTTTCTTCTTCTTCTTCTTCTTCTTTGTCTTGTCCTTCTTCTTTTTCTTCTTCTCCTTCTCTTTTCCATCTTGTTCTTCTTCATCCTCTACATATTATTATTCTTATTATTATACTATTGTTATAGTTCTTCCTCTTCTTCTGCTTCTACAACTTCTTTACCTCTCATTCACCTTCTTCTTCTTCTTCTTTTTCTTCATTTTCTTCTTCTCCTTCTTCATCTTCCTCCACTTTTTCTTCTTCTTCTTCTTCTTCTTCTTCCTCTTCTTCTTCTTCTTCTTCTTCTTCTTCTTCATCTTCTTCTCCTTCTTTATCTTCTTCTTCTTCTTCTTCTACTTCTTCTTCTTCTTTTTTGTCTTCTTCATCTACTACTTCTACTTCTTCTTCTTCATCTCTTTCTTCTTCTTCTTCATTTTTTTCTAAACCTTCTTCTTTTTCTTCTTCTTCATCTTTTTCGTCTTCATCATCTTCTTCTTCTCCTTTTTCTTCTTCCCCCTCTTCTTCATTTTCATCTTCCTCTTCCACTTCTTTTTGTTTTTCTTCTACTTCTTCTTCCTCGTCTTCTTCACTTCTTCTTCCTCGTCTTCTTCTTCTTCTTCCACCTTTTTTCCTCAAGTTCTTTTTCTTCCTCTTTTTTCGTCTTCTTCTTCCTCTTCCTCTTCTTCTTCTTCTTCTCATTCTTCTACTTCTTTTAATTCTATTTTCTCTACTTCTTCTACTTCTTCTTCTTCTTCTTTGTCTTCTCCTTCTTCATCTTCTTCTGCTTCTGCTTCTTCCACTTCTTCTTCTTCTTCTTCTCTTCTTCATCTTCTTCCTCTTCTAATTTTTCATCTACTTATTATTCTTCTTCTTTTTCTTGATCTTCTTCTTTTTCTACATCTTGTTTTCTTCGTTGTCTTCCTCTTCTCCTACTTCTTTCTTTTCTTCTCCTTCTTGTTCTTCTTCTTCTCTTCTTGATCTTCCTCTTCAACCCCTCTTCTTCTTCTTCTTCTTCTTCTTTTTCTTCTTCTCTTCATCCTTCTTCTCTGTCTTCTTCTTCTTCTTCCACTACATATTCTTCTTCTTTTTCTTCCTCCACTTCTTCCTTTCTTCTTCTTCATCTTCTTCTTCTTCTCCTCCTTCTTCTTCTTCTTCTGCTTCTTCTTCTCTTCCCTCATCTTCTTCTTTGTCTCTCTCTTCTCTTTGCTGTTCCCTTTCTTCTTCTACCTCTTTTTCGTTCTCTTCTTCTCCTTCTTTCACTTTTTTTTCTTCTTCTTCACTTCTTCTATTTCCTCTTCTTCTTACTCTCTCTTCTTCTTCTTTTTCCTCTTCTTCTTGTTCCACTTCTTCCTCTTCCTCTTCCTCTTCTTTCTCTTCTTCTTCTTCTTCATGATCATCTTCTTCTTCTTCCTCTTCTTCTTCTACTACTTCTTCTTCTTCTTCATCATCTTCTTCTTCTTCCTCTTCTTCTTCTTCTCCTTCTTCCTTTCTACTTCTTCTTCTTCTTCTTCCACTACTTCTTTTTCTTCTTCCCCCTCCTCTTCTTCTTCTTCTTCTTCTTCTTTCTATCCTTTCCCTCCTTCTTCTTAATATTGTTCTTCTTCATCTTCTTCTTCTTTTTCTTCTTCTTCTTCTACTACTACTACTACTTTTCTTCCCTCTTCTTCTCCATCTTTTATTTCTTCCTCTTCTTCTTCTTCTTCCTATTCTTCTTCTTTCATTTCTTGCTTTTCTTCTACGTTTTGTTCCACTTCTTCTTCTTCTTCTTCTCATTTTCTTTCTTCTGTTCCTTCTCTTTCTTCTTCTTCTTCTCCTTCTTCCTCCTCCTCCACCTCATCCTCCTCTTCTTCATCTTCTTCTTCTTTTTTATTCTTCTTCTTCTTCTTCTTCTTCTTCTTATTCTTCTTCTACTTTTTCTTCCTCATCTTCTTCTTCTCCTCCTTCTTCTTCTTCTTCTTCCTCTTCTTCTTCTTCTTCTTCTTCTTCAACTTCTTTCTCTTGCTCTTCTTCTTCTTCTCCTTCTTCCTCTTCTACTTCTTCTTCTTCCACTACTTCTTTTTCTTCCTCCTCCACCTCGTTCTTCTTCTTCCTGTTCCAATCCTTTCTCTTCTTCTTCTTAATACTCTTCTTCTTCTACTACTACTATTACTATACTACTACTACTTTTCTTCCCTCTTCTACTCCTTCTTTTACTTCTTCTTCTTCTTCTTCTTCTTCCTATCTTCTTCTTCTTCTTCTTCTTCCTATTCTTCTTCTTTTATTTCTTCCACTTCTTCTTCTATGTTTTGTTCCACTTCATCTTCTTCGTTTCTTTCTTCTTTTCCTTCTCTTTCTTCTTCTTCTTCTTCCTCTTCCTCTTCTTCCTCCTCTTCTTCATCTTCTTCTTTTTTATTCTTCTTCTTCTTCTTCTTCTTCCTCCTCCTCTTCTTCCTCCCTTTTCATCTTCTTCTTTATTCTTCTTTCTCTTCTTCTTCTTCTTTATTCTTCTTCATCTTCTTCTTCTTCTTGTTCTTCGTCTTCTTCTTCTTTTTCTTCCTCTTCTTTTTCTTGGTCTTCTTCATCTTGCACTTATTCTTCCACATCATCATCATCATCATCTTCTTCTTCTTCTTCTTCTCTCCTCCCCCTCCTCCTCCTCCTTGTTCTCTTTCTTCTTTTTGTTCTTCTTCTCCTTCTTCTTATTCTTCTTCTTATTCTACCACTTCTTCAACTTGTTCTTCTTCTTCTTCTACTTCTTTTTCTCCATCTTCTTCTTCTTCTTCTTCTTGTTCCACTTCTTCTTCCTCTTCTTCTTCTTCTTCTTCTCTTCTTGATTTTCTTCTTCTTCTACTTCCTATTCTTCTCTTCTTCTATTTCCTCTTCTTTTTCTTCTTCTTCTTTCACTTCTTATTCTTCTTCTTCTCCTCTTTTTCTTCTTCCTCTTCCTCTTCTTCTACTTCTTCTTTCTCTTCTTCTTCTCCTTCTTTTTCTTGCTCTTCTTCTTCTTCTTATTCCTCTTCTTGTCCTGCTTCTTCCTCTTCTTCTTCTTCTTCTTCTTCTTCTTCTTCTTCTTCTTCTATTTCTTTTTCTTTTGCTACTTCTCCTCATTCTTGTTTCTTCTTCCTTTTCTTCTTCTTTTACTTCTTCTTCCAATACTACTTCTTCTTTGCCTCTTCTTTTTCTTCTTCTTCTCTTTCCTTTCTTCTGCTTCTTCTTCTTCTCTTTCTTCTCTTCTTTGCCTTCTTCTAATCTATCTTCTTCTTCTCAGTCTTATTTTTCTCGTTCTTCTTCTTCTTCTTCTTCCTCTTCATCATCATCATGGTCATTATCATCTTCTACTTCTTCCACTTCTTCTACTTCTTCGTCTTTCCCTTCTAACTTCTTCTTCTTCTTCTCCTTCTCTTCTTGTTCTTCTTCTTCTCCTCTCCTCCATCATTTCTTCTTAATCTTATTCTCCTTTTCCTTCTTTTTCCCTTCTTCTTCTCCTCTTCTTATACTTCTTTTTCTTCTTCTTCTTCTTCATCTTCTACTACTTCTTCTTCTTCTTCTTCTTCTTCTTCTTCATCATAATCATCAACTTCTTCTTCTTCTTCACCTTCTAACTCTTCTTCATCTTCTTCTTCTTCTTCTTCTGCTCCTCCTCCTTGTTCTTCTACTTCTTGATTTTCTTCTTCTTCTTCTTGTACTTCTTACTTCTTCTCCATCTTCTTATACTTCTTCTTTTCATTCTTCTTCCTCCTCTTCTAATTCTTCTCCTTCTTCTTCTTCTTCTTCAACTACTTCTTCTTCCCCCTCATCCTTTTCTTCATCTTCTTCTTCTTCTTCTTCATGTTCTTCTTCTTTCCTCTTCTTCTTTATTTTCTTCTTTTTCTTCTTATTCTTCTCCTTCCTTTACTTCTTCTTCTTCTTCTTCATCTTCTTCTTCTTCTTCTTCTTCTCTTCTTCTTCACTTCCTCTTCCTCTTCTTCTTCATCTTCCTCTTCTTCCTACTACTTCATCTTCTTCTTGTTCTTCTTCTTCTTCTTCTTCTTCTTCTTCTTTTGGTTGGTCTTCTTCTTCTTCTTCTTCTTCTTTTCTGCTTCTTCTTCATCAACCTCATCATCATCTTCTTCTTCTTCAACTACTACTACTTCTTAAACTTCTTCTTCTTCTTCTTGCACTTCATCTTATTCTTTTCTTCTTCTTCACCTTTTCTTCTTCTTTTCTTCTTCTGCTTCAGCTTCTTCTTCTTCCTTTTACTCTTCTTCTCTTTGTTATTCTCTTATTTCTTCTCCTTCTTCTTGTTCTTTTCTTCATCTTCTTCGTCTTCTTCTTCAAAACCTTTTTCTTCTTCTTATTCTTCTTCTTCATCATCATTTTCTCTGGTTCTTCATGTTTTACATCATCATCTTCTTCTTCTTCTTCTTGTCATTCACCTTCTTCTTCTTCTTCTTCTACATTTTCTTGTTCTTCTCCTTCTTCTTCTTATAAACCTTTTCTTCCTCTTCTTTTCCTTCTTCCTTCTTCATCATCTTCTTCTTCATCACCTTCTTCATCCTCTTCTTCTTCTCCTTTTTTTTATTCTCCTTCTTCACCTTCTTCTCCTTCTTCTTTGCTTTTCTTCTTCTCCTTCTTCTTCTTCTTCTTCTTCTTCTTCTCTTCTTCTTTTTCTTGTTCTTCTACTTCTTCTTCTTTTTCTTCTTCATCTTCATCTTTTTTAAGTCTTCTTTTTCTTCTTCTTCAAAATCTTCCTCTTCTTCTTCATCTCCTTCTTCTTCTTCTTCTTCGTCGTCTTCTACTTCCTCTGTTGCTTCCCCTTTTTCTTCCGCTTCTTCTCTCCCTTCGTGTTTTACTTCTTGTTCTTCTTTTTCCTCTTCATCTTCTTCTTCACTTCTTTTTCTACTACTAACTACTTCTTCTTCTTCTTCTTCTTCTTCTTCTTCTCCTTCTTCATCTTCTTCTTCTTCTTCTTCTTCTTCTTCTTCTTCTTCTTCTTCTCCTTCTTCTTCTTCTTCTTCTTCTACTTCTTATTCTTCTACTTCTTCTTCTTCTTCTGCTTCTTCTTCTTCTTCGTCCTCTTCTTCTTCTTTCCTTTCATCTTTCCATTTTTTTCTTCTTCTTCTTTTTCTTCCTCTTCCTCTTCATCTTCTATTTCTA
>JAIUJO010001949.1:145000-147500 GCA_023846275.1 Vanilla planifolia
TCTCCTTGTTCTTCTTCTTCTTCTTCTTCTTCTTACTCTTCTTCTAATTCCTCTTCTTCTCCATCTTGTTGTCGTTGTTCTTCTTCTGCTTCTTCTTCTTCTTCTTTTTATTCTTCTTCTCCTTCTTCTTTTTCTTCTTTTGCTCCTTCTTCTTCTTCTTCTTCTTTTTCTTCTTCTTCTTCTGTCACTTCTTCTTCTCTTTCTTCTTCTTCTTCTTCTTCTCCTTTTCTTCCTCTCCCTCTTCCTTTTCCTGTTCTTCTTCTTCTACTTCTACTTCCCCCTTTCTTCTTCTTCCACTTCTTCTTCTTCCTCCTCTTCTTCTTCTCGTTCTTATTGTTCTTGTTATTCTTCTTCCTCTTCTTCTTCCTCCTCTTCTTCTTCTTCTTCTTTCTCTTCTTCTTCTTCCTCTTCTTCTTCCTCTTCTACTTCTACCTCTTCTTCCATTTCCTCTTCTTCTTCTTCTTCATCATCATCTTCTACTTCTACTTCTTTCCTTTCTCTTCTTCTTCTTCCACATCTTCTTCTTTTAACTCTTGTTTTTCTTCTTCTTCTTCCTCTTCTCCTTCTTCTTTTTCTTCCTCTACCTCCTCTTCTTCCTCTGCTTCTACTGCTTCTTCTTCTTCTTCTTCTTCTTCTTTGTCTTCTTCTTCTTTTGCTTCTTTTACTACTTTTTCTTCTTCTCCTTCTTCGTCTTCTTCTTCTTCTTCTTCTTGTTTTAGTTCTTTTTCTTCTTTTCTCTGTCTACTTCTTCACCATCTTTCTTTTCTTCTCCTTCTTCTTCTTCCTCTTCTTTTCTCTTTCTTCATTTTCTTCATCTTCTTCTTCTTCACTGTCTTCTTCTTCTTTGACTTTTTCATCTTTGTATTTTTCTTCTCCTTCTTCTTCTTCTTCTTCTTCTTCTTCTTTTCCTTCTTCTCCTACTTTTTCATCATAATCATCATCTTCTTCTTCTTCTTCCTCTTCTTCTTCTTCTTCTTCCTCTTCTTCTTCTTCTTCTTCTTCTTCTTCTACTTCTTCCTCTTCTTCTTCTTCCTCTTCTTCTTCTTTGCCTTCATCATCTTCACCATCTTTTTCTTCTTCTTCCTCTTCTTCTTCTTCTTCTCATTCTTTTGGCACTCCTCCTTTTACTTCTTCTTATTCCTTTTTGTCCTCTTCTTCCTCTTCTTCCCATTCTTCCTCTTGATCTTTTTCTTCTTCTTCTTCTTCGACTAGTACTACTTATTCTTCCACATCTTCTTCTCCTTCTTCTCTTTCTTCTTCTTGTCAAACTTCTTCTTTCTCTTTCTCTTCTTCTTCTTCATCATCATCTTCTTCTTCTTCTTCTTTTTCTTCTCCTTCTACTTCTTCTTGTTCTTCTTCTTTTCTTCTTTTTCTTCTTCTTCTAGTTCTTCTTCTTCTTTTTCTTCTTATCATTCTCTTTCTTCTTCTTTGTCCTTTGTATCTTCTTCTTCTTCTTCTTCTTCTCCTTCTTCTTCTACTACTACTTTATCTTCTTCTTATTCTTCTTCTTCGTTTTCTTCCTCTTCCTCTTCTTCTTCTTTTTCTTGTTCTTGTTCTTCTTCTTCTTCTTCTTCTTCCTCTTTATCATCATCATCATCTTCTTCTTCTTCTTCTTCCACTTCTTCTTCTTCTCCATCTTCTTCTTCTTCTTCTTCTTCTTCACCTTCTTCTTCTTTCTTTTATTCCTCCTCCTCTTCTTCTTGTTTTTCTTCTTCTTGTTCTTCTTCTTCTTCTGCCTCGTATTCTTCTTCTTCTTCATTTTCTTCTTGTTCTTCTTCTACTTCATCTTCTTCTTCTTCTTTCTCCTCTTCTTCTTCTTCTTCTTCTTTTGTTCTTCTTCCACTTCTTCCTTTTCTTCTTCTTCTTCTTCTTCTTCACAGCCTTCCTCTTCACCTTCTTTTACTTCACAATTTTTTTTATTCTTCTCTTAATTCTTCTTCTTCTTCTTCTTCTTCTTCTTCTTCTTCTTCTTCTTCTACTTCTTCTGGTACTCCTAGTTCTCTTTTTTCTTCTTCCTCTTCTTCATTTTCTCCTCCTTTTACATCTAATGTCTTCCATTACTTCTTCTTCATCTTCTTCTTGTCAACTTCCTCTTCTTCTGTTTCTTCTTCTTCTCCTTCTTCTTCTTCTTCATCATCATCTTCTTTTTCTTCTTCTTCTTACTCTTATTCCTATTCTTCTACTTCTTCTTCTTCATCATCATCATTTTTTTCCTCTTTTTCTTCTTCTTCATTACCTTCTTCTTGTTCTTCTCGTTCTACTTCTTCCTTTTCTTCTTCTTCATCTTCTACTTCTTCTTCCTCTTCTTCTTCTTCTTCTTTTTCTTCTTCATCTTCCTCCTCTTCCTCTTCTTCTTCTTCCTCTTCTTCTCTTTCTTCTTCTTCCACTTCTTCTTCTTCATCTTCACCCATTTCTTCCCCATCATATTCTTCCTGTTCTTCTTCTTCTTTCTTTTTCTTCTTCTTCTTCTTCTTATTCTACTTCTTCTTCTTCTTCCTCT
>JAIUJO010001949.1:152500-156748 GCA_023846275.1 Vanilla planifolia
CTACCTTTTCTTATTCTTCTTCTGTTTCATCTTCTTCTTCTTATTATTCTTCTACTTCTTCTCCTTCTTCTTCTTCTCCAACTTTTTCTTGTTGTTGTTGTTGTTCTTCTTCTTCTTCTTCTTCTTATTCTTCTACTTCTCCTTCTTCTTCTTCTTCTTCTTCTTCTTCTTATTCTTATACTTCTCCTTCTTCTTCTTCTTCTTCTTCTTGTTGTAGTCCTTCTTCTTCTCCTTAATATAATTCTTCTTCTAGTTCTTCCTCTTCAGGTTCCTCTTCCTCTCCTTCTTCTTCCTGTTCTTCTTCTTCCTCTTCTTCTTCCTCTACTTCATGTCCTTCTTCCTCTTATCCGTGTTCTTCCTCGTCCTCTTCTTTTTCTTCTTCCTCTTCTTCTTCTCCTTTTCCTTCTTCTTCTACAACTTCTTCTTCTACAATTACTTCTTCTCTTCTCATCCTTCTTCTTCGTCATCTTCTTCTTGTTATCCTTGCTCTTCTACTTCTTCTATTTCATTTCCTCCTTGTGCTTTTTCTTCTACTTCTAGCTCCTCTTCTTCTTCTTCTTCTTGTTCTCTTGCTACTTCTACTACTACTTCTTCTTCTTCTTCTTCTCTTTCTATTTCTTTGTATTCTACTTCTACTTCTTCTTCTTCTTCTTCTTACCCTTCTCCTTCTTTTCTTCTTCTTCTTCTTAATCTTATTTTTTTCTCATCTTCTTTCTCTTCTTTTTTTCTTTCTTCTTCTTCTTCTTCCCCCTCTTTTACTTGTTTAATTTCTTCATCTTCTTCCTCTTCATCTTCTCCAACTTCTCCTTTTTCTTCTTTTTCTCTTTCTTCTACTTCTTCTTCTTCATCTACTCCTACCTCTGCTCCTTCTTCTTCTCATCCTTCTTCTTCTCCCCCCACTTCTTCTTCTTCTTCCTCTTCTTCTTCTTCTTCTACTTCTACTTCTTCTTCTTCCTCTTCTTCCTCAACTTCTTGTTCTCCTTCTTCTTTTTCTTCTTCTTCTTGTCCTTCTTCCTCATCTTCTTCATCTTCTTACTCTTCTTATTCTTCTTCTTCTTCTTCAGTTTCTTCTCCCTCAACCTCTTTTTCTTTTTCTTCTTCTTCTTCTTCTTCTTCGTCTCCTTCTTTTTCTTCTCCATCTTCTTTTTCCTCTTCTTCTTCTTCTTCCTCTTCTACTTCCTCCACTACTTCTCTTTTTTTCTTCTTCTTCTACTACTTCGAGTTCCTCTTCTTCTACTTCATTTTATTATTCTCCTTTTTCACATGCTTCTTCTTCTTCTCCTTCCTCTTCTTCTTCTTCTTCTTTTGCTTCTTCTTCTTCTTCGTGTATTGCTTCTTCTTCTCCTTCTTCTTCTTCTTCTTCTTCTAATTTTTACTCTTATTAATGTTATTCTTCTTCTCCATCTTCTTATTCCTCTTCTACCTCTTCTACTTCTTTTTCTACTTCTTCTTCTTCTTCTTTTCCTTCTTCTCCATGTCCTTATTCTCTTTTCTTCTTCTTCTTCTTCTCCTCCTCCTCCTCCTTCTTCTTCTTTCACTTCCTTTACTTCTTCTTCTTCTACTACTACTACTACTTCTTCCTTTTCATCCTCTTCTTCTTCTTTTTCTTCATCCTCTTTTTCTTCCCCTTCTTCTTCGTCATCATCATCATCTTCTTCTTGTTCTTTTTCTTCTTCTTCTGCTCCTCCTCCTCTTCCTCCATGTTATTCTTCTTCATTTTTCTATTCTTATTCCTCTTCTTCTTCTTCTTCTTCCTCTTCTTCTTCTACTACTACTATTCTAGTTCTTCTTTGTCTACTTCTACTTTTTATTATACTTCTTCATGTTCTTCTTCTCCCTCTTCTTCTTCTTCAACTTCTTCTTGTTTTTCTTCTTCTTCTTCTTCTTCTTCTTCTTCTTCTTCTCCTTCTACTCCTTCAAGTCCTTCCTCTAACTCTACTTCTAGTTCCTCTTCTTCTTCATGTTTTTCTTCAAGTTCTTGTACTTCTTCTCCCCCTTCTTCTTAAACTTTTTGTTCTTCTACTTCTTCTTCTTCTTCTTCTTCTTCTCCTCCTCCTCCTTCTTCAACTTCTTCTTCTTCTTCTTCTTTCGCTTTTTCTTGTTCTTCTTTTTCTCCTTCTTCTCCTTCTTTCTTTTCTACTTCTTCTTGTTCTTATTCTCCTTCTTCTTTTCCATCTTTTTTTCTTCTTCTTCTCCATCTTCTCTTTCTCCTTCTTCTTTCTCTTCCCCTTCTCCATCTTCTTCTTCTTCTCCTTCTTCTTCTTCTTCTTCTTCTTCTCCTTCTTCTTCTTCTTCCTTTCTTCTTCTTCTTCTTTCTCTCCTTCGTCTTCCCCTTCTTCTACTTCTTCTTCTTCTTCAACATCTTCTTCTTCTTCTTCTTCTTCTTCTTCCTCTTTTACTTCCTACTCTTCCTCTTCTTTTTTTTGTCTTTCTCTTCTTCTTCTATTTTTTCTTCTTCTTTTACTTCCTCTTCTACTTTTTATTCTCTTTCTTCTTCTTCGTCTTCTTCTTCTCCTCCTCCTCATCCTTCTTCTTTTTTTTCATCTTCTTCTTCTTCTTCATCATCTTCTCCTACACCTTCTTCTTCTTTTTAATCTTCTCCTCCACCTTGTACTTCTTCTTCATCTTCTTCTTCTTCTTCTTCGTCTTGTTCTTCCAATTCTTCTTCTACTGCTCCCTCTTCATCCTCTTCTGCATCTTCTTCTCCTCTTTTTCTACTTCTTCTTTCTCTTCTTCATCTTCTTCTTCTTTTTCTTCTCCTTCTCCTTCTCCTTCTCCTTTCCCTTCTTCTTATTGTTCTTCCTCTTCTTCTTCTTCTTCTTCTACTGCTACTCCATCTTCTTCCTCTTCCTCTTCTTATTCTTCTACTTCTTCCTCATTTCCTTCTTCTCCTTCTTCTTGTTTAACATTTTCTCCAACTTTATTTTCTTCTTCTTCTTTTTCTTCTTCTTCTTCTTCTTCTTCTTCTTCTCCTTCGTCTTCTAGTTCTTCTTCTTCTTCCTCTTCATTTTCTTTTTCTTCTTATTCTTATTCTTCTTCTTGTTCTTCTTCTTCATTATCATCTTCTTCTTCTTCTTCTTCATCCTCTTATCTTTCTTCTCCTTCTTCTTCTTATCCTTCTTCTCCATCTTCTACTTTTTCTTTTTCATCTTCTTCTTCTTGATCTTCTTTTAGTTGTTCCTCTTCAAAGCGATATTGTTGTTTTTCTTTTTGCTATCTGTCTTCAAGAACATCCACATCCTTTTCTTCTTCTTTTTGTTCTTTTTCTTCTTCTCCTCCTCTTCTTTGACCTTTTTCTTCTTCTTTTCTTTTTCTTCATCTTCTTCTACTTCATCATCTCTTTCTTCTTCTAATTCTCCTTCTTTTTCTTCTTCTTCCTCTTCTTCTTATGCTTCTTCTTCTTCTTCTTCATCTTTCGCTTCATCTTCTCCAACTTCTTACTTTTCTTCTCCTTTCTTCACTTCTTCATCTTTATCAACACCATCATCATCATCTTCTTCTTCTTCTCCATCTCCTTCGTCTTCCCCTTCTCCTTCTTCTTCTTCTTCTCCTTATTCTTCTTCTTCCTCTCCCTCTTTTGCTTCTTCTACTCATTCTTCTTGTTCTTCTTCTTCTTCCTCTTCTTCTTCTTCTTCTTCTTCTTCTTCTTCTTCCTCTTCTTCTTGTTCATCTACTTCATCTCCAACTTCCTCTTCTTATTCTTTTTCATCATTATCTTCTTCTTCTCCTCCTCCACCTTTCAAATCTTCTCCATCTTCATCTTCTTCACTTTCTCTACTTTATCGTCTGCTTCTTCATCTTCTTCTTCTTCCACTTCTTCTTCTTCCTCTTCTTCCTCTTCTTATTCTTCTTCTTCTTCATCTTCTTCTTCTTCTTCTCTTTCTTCTTCTAATTCTCCTTATTTTTCTTGTTCTGCTTCTTCTTTTGCATCTTCTTCTTCCGCTTCTTCTTCTTCTTCTTCTTCTACTTCCTCCTCTTCCTCTTCTTCTTGTTCTTCTTATTATTCTTCTTCTTCCTCTTATTATTATTATTATTATTATTATTATTATTATTTTCTACTTTTTCTTCTTCTACTTCTTTTTCTTCTTTTTCTTCATTTACTTCTTCTTCTTCTTCTTCATCTTCTTCTTCTTCATCATCTTGTTCTTCTTCTTCTTTTTCTATGTCTTTTTCTTCCACTTCTTCTACATCTTCTTCTTGATGTTCTTCTACTCAATGTTGTTCTTCTTCTACTTCTTCTTCTTCTTT
>JAIUJO010000492.1:32500-105000 GCA_023846275.1 Vanilla planifolia
AGTTTAGCAATTTTCACGGCGCAGAAATCCAATCAGACTCTACAACAAAGATCTTGGAGGTTGACAGGATGCTGCATGATCCTTCACATTGGGGTAGGCATAGGAATGTTCTTCAGTACATTAATGATATGGATGCACTCAAGGAGGCATACATACACAGACATGGGAACAGTCCTACTGGTTGGGCAGCACATCATGCTATCTTTTCTGATTTGTGCTGGGACTAGGATAAGCCCCTTCATAAGCCTATTTTGATGACTTTGCACACTAATTTTTTTTTTGATCCTTCATAGAGACTTCTTGTAGGCTTTGGCAATCTTATATTATCAAGGAACCCAAAGATTTGTTTTGGAAGGAGAAATTTGTAGTAGAGGGAGATTCAAAATTCCTGATGATGGGAAGGCTGGTAGTGGGTTCTACACGGCAGTGACGGTGACGCCTAGCTAGTGGGTGTGATGTGGCATGACCTTCGTGCCTTGTGAGCATCTCATGACTTTATTTGGCGGTGCTCCATTACAGCGGCGACGACCGATGCATGGTCTGGATGGAAGGTAAAATTGTACAAATTGATGACAGGAACTTGAGAAATTGAGGGTGGTGTGTGTTGGAGGAGAGAAAAGAATGATTGTAGCTACGTATTTCATGCTGGTGGAGTAATAATTGAATTTACTATATCACCTATGATCATCAAAATAGTGAAATCAGGATTTCACGCATTGAATAGCTATGGTAGGTGTCTTGTTGCACATAATTACCTGCTTATTACTACTTGTGCTGAAATCAATTCTGCTGAAATCAACTTCTACTGATTGGATTTCACTAGGGATCACCAAATTTTTGAAAATTGGACTTCATTCATTGAATAACTATGGGAGGTGAGCTTTCAAATTGCTCTTTACTTCAATCAATCCTCTGCTTACTGCTAAGATAATTTGTGTACGACAAAGAGTGAATTGCACTTCTTCCTACTATGCGACAATTCTTATGGTGTCTCGCTCCAAATAATTGGCTATTATCCTGCTTGTGCTGAAATCTTTTCATGTGAGGGTATTTGGTTCTATTTACAATTACTTTTAAGAAGGTTGTCATAATTCAATTTGCATAATTTCCTACTGCATTTGTTATAAGTGCATTGTGACTGTGTGCTATTTATTCGCCTATGTATTGTTGCTCGTGGTAAGCAAATTCTACTGGTATGGTTCATGCAGGCAAAATAAAAAGTCGAAAGCTGCATCTCATTTATCTCTGTTACACCCTTGTGTTTGATGAGTCAAGCATAAATGTGTATATTTTATTTGGGCTTGATTTTAAGTAAAATTGTTAATAATTAATTAAATCAAGCCATGTATTTTAGATGTCTAAAATAATGGTCTCTAAGGGCCTTGAGGTCATGGCATACTTCAAGGAAATTTGAGACATGCACAAGATTTTTTATAATTGAATTTCTTTTTATTTCTCTTGAATTTGATATGTCCAAACTTTGAGATTATGAGGCACACTAGTAGTATTAATATTTAAAAATATTTTAAATTTATTTAATACTGAATTTTTATTTTTGGGCCAAGCATATTTGACAAAATGTATAGACATTGGTTTTTGATTTTTAAATATTATTTTGGAATTGTTTTTCATGAATTTCTTTTCATAGCTATTTAAATAACTTATAATACTATAAGAATATAAAATTATTTTTATACACTTATATTCAAATTTTTGGCACAAAAATTCGTCAAAAATACCCCAAAACAGCCGAAGTCTCGGGAAAATGCACTGTAGCAATGGGCGGGTCGACCCGGCGAGAAAACAGCCCTTCCAGGTCTTTTAGAAATTAAAAATTTAATCTAAAAATAAAAAATTGGTTGACCCGAAGAGGCCGAACCAAGCCCGCCGAGAGGAGCTTGGCTAGCGCTGGTCAACGGTCAAATCAACAGTGCCTGGCTAAGCCAAGCCCGCCCAAAGCCCGCCGAGAGGAGCTCGGCTAGGTCAAACTGCAGCGCGGTCAACGGTCAATGAACAATGCTTGGCTAAGTCAACCCGAACCAGGTGATGAAGTCCCGGTCAAGGAAGGGGGGAGCCAGCCCCACAGAGGCTCGAAAGCTGCAGGGCGCAAATTCCTTATAAAGCAATGCGCCAATTTCTTTTCTGCAGTGTGGGACTAAAAATCCCACCTTATAACTTCGGCAGGATCCAAAGGCGCAGATCAAGCCCGCCCAGATCCAACGGGCGAGAATTGTTTCGAACGGCTGTTTCGCAAGGTTAATCGGTGCCGTTCGTTCACCGCGCGGATCCAACGCTCCAGATCAAAATCGAACGGCCGTTTAATCGGCGCCGTTCATTCAGCGCCCGGATCCTACGCACGGGATTAAATCGCGTAAACAGTAATCGCGAGATTTAATCCGTGCCGTTCGATTACGCGCCCGGATCCAACACTCTGGATTAAGCCCGAACGGTAAAATGCGTAAATCAATCTGCGCCGTTCGTTTTTGGGCCCGGATCGGACGGTGGCTGCTTTCCGTCCGTTGCCCAAACGGCTAATTAATTTTTGGAGCCGTTGGGGGTGTTTTTAGAGCTCAAATTTAAGCTCTATAAATAGGGAAAAATTATGTACTTTTCAGTTTAACCTTTGCTAGATTTTCCAAAGATTTCAGATCTCAAATTTTGAGCAATCAAGCAAAAACGGTGCATCCAAGCTCGAAAAGCAAAGCGGCAAGAAAGCTATTGGAATTAGAGGTTTTTCAATTATTTCTCAATTCCTATTCCTCTAATT
Organism: Vanilla planifolia; assembly: GCA_023846275.1. Taxonomy (NCBI): domain Eukaryota; kingdom Viridiplantae; phylum Streptophyta; class Magnoliopsida; order Asparagales; family Orchidaceae; genus Vanilla; species Vanilla planifolia. The sequence goes on from JAIUJO010000492.1 coordinate 35,268, forward strand.
TGTCGATTGTGTGTGCCTCCTCTTTTCTCCTATTTCTCTTAAGTTATTTGCCAATTTTTCGTATTTTTCGTTTTGGGGCAAGGGCATCCCGGCAGTTGTGTAAAAGCCCTGGGTTTGAGTTGAGCCCGGTAAAAACTCAAGTAGGTTTGGGATTAGCCGTAGTAAAAATCCCAAGTAGGTTCGAGGTGAACCGTAGGAAAAACCTCACTTGTTATCGGTACATTTAGTGGATTTTTCCCAACACCGGTTGGGGGTGGACGTAGACTCGGTTTTGAGTCGAACCACTTAAAAATTTGTGTGTTCCACTATCTTTACTTTTGCTTAAAGGTTTTTAAGTTTAATTTCGAAATTCGTAAAATTTTTAAATACACAATTCACCCCCCCCCCCTCTTGTGGGATTTCCTTAGCACGAAACACTTCAATTGGTATCAGAGCAAGGAACCCCAAATTAAGTGAGTAACATCACTTGGGAGATCCTCTTGTGCTAAGTGAAAGCTTTCTCACAATATTTTTTTTGTAATTTTGTATGGCTTCCTCTTTGGTCAAAATGAGTGCAACCTTATGTGATGGTTTTTCTTCAAATCGGCCTCCATTATTTAAAGGAGAATTTTATTTATATTGGAAAAATCGTTTTAGAATTTTCATTCAGTCTATTGATTTGGAATTGTGGGAAGTCATGACGAAGCCTTGTGAACTTCCTAGAGATTCGTCTACTGATGAAGTCAAGCCCTTTAGCGAGCTTAACGTTGAGCACAAAAGATTGGCTCAATTAAACGCTAGGGCATTGAACTATCTTCATTGTGGAATTTCTCCTAGTGAGTTTACACAAATCATGAATTTACATACGGCTTTTGAGGTATGGAAAAAACTCGAAGTAACTTATGAGGGTACCTCACAAGTGAAAGAGACTAAGATCAATATCCTCACGCATGACTACGAACTTTTTAGAATGAATCCAAATGAAAGTATTAAAAGCATGTTTTTGAGATTTAATGATATTACAAATGGATTGGCAAACCTTGGGAGGGCATTCTCAAATGGTGACCTTGTTAGGAAAATTTTGAGAATCCTTCCAAAGGAATTTGATCCACTTGCAACGGCTATTAAAGCCGCTAAGGATCTTAGTAAACTTTCATTGGATGAACTCCTTGGGGAACTTCTTACCGCCGAAATAGAAATGTCAAGGAGACTTACGGAAGAGGCTTCCACAAGTAAGTTAAAGCATGAAAGGAAGAAGGAAGAACCTATGGTCCTTAAAGCTACCAAATATGATTCAGATTCCACTTCTACCTCTTCCACGGATTTAGAAGATAAGGTAAGTTCTCATGTTAAAGGTTTAGCAGAAAATTTGGCAAAAAGTTTTCTTAATAGGAAATGGAAGAAGAAGAGCAACAAGGAGAGGAAGAGGCCACCAACATGCTTTGAGTGTGGTCAAACTGGTCATATTAAACCAGAATGTCCAAAACTCAAGGACAAGCATTTGAAGGAGGAAAAGAAGAAGAAGAAGAAGAGCTTGAAGAAAAAGAAAGCTTTCCAAGCTACATGGAGTGCTTCCGAAGATTCGGAGGTTTCAAGCTCAAGTGGAGGAGAAGAAGGAATGATTTGCTTTATGGCAAATGAGGCTTCCTCAACATCCTCAAGTGAAGAAGAAGAAGAAAATGAGGTAAGCTCTTGGACAAGAGATATTCTTAAAAATAATTACATTGAAATTATGAATGCATTAATTTCCTTAATGAGTGCACATAAAAAATTAAAAAAAAGTTACAAAGAAAAGGTTGAAATGCTTGATTTTCTCATGAAAGAAGATGAAAAGAAAAGATTAGAAAATCAACATATAAGTGATGAAAAGGCATCTCTTATTATTGAAAATACTTCTTTGAAACATGATATTTCAGTCTTAAAAGAAAAAATACAATCTTTTGAGCATGCTAGAGAAAATAAAAATACATATGTTTCAAATGCTTATTATCATTCACATGCTTTCAATTTCAAAAAACCTAGAAATTTGAGCATGTCTAGGCCATCAAATATTGTCTGTTTTTATTGTTGTAAACCTGGACATACTATAAAAGATTGCTTCTTTAGAAGAAATATGTATACCCAAACATAAAATATTAGATGGATTGTTAAAAAGGAGAACATGCAAGTACCATTTAGGGTTCAACCCAAGTTTTCTTGGGTTCCTAAGAGCATGAATTAAAAGACTAGAAGAGAAGGTCTCCAAAATATTTGGAGACATTCTAGGATAAGTCTAAAACATTTTAAAAATTTAAATTGATTATTTAATTTAGTGATATGCTTCTAATTTAGATTTGACACTCTATATAATCAAAATCTACATATTCATGTATTAGAAAAGCATATCGAGTCTTCAACCTAGAATCATAGGGTAAAGAAAATAATATATGTTATGTTTGATGAGTCTATCCAACTAGTTAGTGAGAAGCATTTAAAAGATGAAATAAAATTAGTAAATAACTTAGATTTGAATAAGAATGAAGAAAATATTTTTTTTTAAAAAAAAAGGGGGCAATTTACTTAGAGGATAGAAATTTGCAATCTCATGCCCAAAGGATTTGATCATTAGGAGATGGTTTACTAATTATACATATTTATATTTTATTAGTACAAAAGAACAAGCAAGTGTAAAAATTTGGAGATCTTATAACTTAAGAATTTTAGACATTGCTTAAGATTTATTCCCTTTTGATGGTGTCAAAGGGGGAGAATAGTTAGAAGTGAGGGGGAGCATCAAGATAGGGGGAGCATATTTTTCTCCCTAAGAATTGTATTTTAAACACTTATTTTTATTTAAAACATTTATGTCTTGCCATCATCAAAAGGGGGAGATTGTTACACCCTTGTGTTTGATGAGTCAAGCATAAATGTGTATATTTTATTTGGGCTTGATTTTAAGTAAAATTGTTAATAATTAATTAAATCAAGCCATGTATTTTAGATGTCTAAAATAATGGTCTCTAAGGGCCTTGAGGTCATGGCATACTTCAAGGAAATTTGAGACATGCACAAGATTTTTTATAATTGAATTTCTTTTTATTTCTCTTGAATTTGATATGTCCAAACTTTGAGATTATGAGGCACACTAGTAGTATTAACATTTAAAAATATTTTAAATTTATTTAATACTGAATTTTTATTTTTGGGCCAAGCATATTTGACAAAATGTATAGACATTGGTTTTTGATTTTTAAATATTATTTTGGAATTGTTTTTCATGAATTTCTTTTCATAGCTATTTAAATAACTTATAATACTATAAGAATATAAAATTATTTTTATACACTTATATTCAAATTTTTGGCACAAAAATTAGTCAAAAATACCCCAAAACAGCCGAAGTCTCGGGAAAATGCACTGTAGCAATGGGCGGGTCGACCCGGCGAGAAAACAGCCCTTCCAGGTTTTTTAGAAATTAAAAATTTAATCTAAAAATAAAAAATTGGTTGACCCGAAGAGGCCGAACCAAGCCCGCCGAGAGGAGCTTGGCTAGCGCTGGTCAACGGTCAAATCAACAGTGCCTGGCTAAGCCAAGCCCGCCCAAAGCCCGCCGAGAGGAGCTCGGCTAGGTCAAACTACAGCGCGGTCAACGGTCAATGAACAATGCTTGGCTAAGTCAACCCGAACCAGGTGATGAAGTCCCGGTCAAGGAAGGGGGGAGCCAGCCCCACAGAGGCTCGAAAGCTGCAGGGCACAAATTCCTTATAAAGCAATGCGCCAATTTCTTTTCTGTAGTGTGGGACTAAAAATCCCACCTTATAACTTCGGCAGGATCCAAAGGCGTAGATCAAGCCCGCCCAGATCCAACGGGCGAGAATTGTTTCGAACGGCTGTTTCGCAAGGTTAATCGGCGCCGTTCGTTCACCGCGCGGATCCAACGCTCCAGATCAAAATCGAACGGCCGTTTAATCGGCGCCGTTCATTCAGCGCCCGGATCCTACGCACGGGATTAAATCGCGTAAACAGTAATCGCGAGATTTAATCCGTGCCGTTCGATTACGCGCCCGGATCCAACGCTCTGGATTAAGCCCGAACGGTAAAATGCGTAAATCAATCTGCGCCGTTCGTTTTTGGTCCCGGATCGGACGGTGGCTGCTTTCCGTCCGTTGCCCAAACGGCTAATTAATTTTTGGAGCCGTTGGGGGTGTTTTTAGAGCTCAAATTTAAGCTCTATAAATAGGGAAAAATTATGTACTTTTCAGTTTAACCTTTGCTAGATTTTCCAAAGATTTCAGATCTCAAATTTTGAGCAATCAAGCAAAAATGGTGCATCCAAGCTCGAAAAGCAAAGCGGCAAGAAAGCTATTGGAATTAGAGGTTTTTCAATTATTTCTCAATTCCTATTCCTCTAATTTGTCGATTGTGTGTGCCTCCTCTTTTCTCCTATTTCTCTTAAGTTATTTGCCAATTTTTCGCATTTTTCGTTTTGGGGCAAGGGCATCCCGGCAGTTGTGTAAAAGCCCTGGGTTTGAGTTGAGCCCGGTAAAAACTCAAGTAGGTTTGGGATTAGCCGTAGTAAAAATCCCAAGTAGGTTCGAGGTGAACCGTAGGAAAAACCTCACTTGTAATCGGTGCATTTAGTGGATTTTTCCCAACACCGGTTGGGGGTGGACGTAGACTCGGTTTTGAGTCGAACCACTTAAAAATTTGTGTGTTCCACTATCTTTACTTTTGCTTAAAGGTTTTTAAGTTTAATTTCGAAATTCGTAAAATTTTTAAATACACAATTCACCCCCCCCTCTTGTGGGATTTCCTTAGCACGAAACACTTCAATCTCCAATGCCAATTAAAAATATCAATGGAGAATGAAATAATTTTGCAGGATCTGTTAATAGAAATGTTGTTCTTGTAGTTCCTGAGCATGTTGTTGAAAATGTCTTTGTAGTTTCTAGGATTAATGAGAGTGTGATGCCTAAAAACTTAGAATCTATTGAGGCCGACACTGATATCAATTCTTTTGATGATGATGGGGAAGTGAATGCTGATTTTAGCAATGCTGAGGAAAGTGAAATGCTGAAATTAACAAAAACTAATAAGCACTCGATGCTGGCAACATTGGAAGGAACTATGGTGCTACATGACTCAAATGACAGTACAAGTAACCTTGGAGCCAATGTGGGAAACAACGCACATATGGAATTAATGAAGTTGAGGTTGAATGCTGAATATGAAAATGCTGATAATCGACATGTGCAGTTTACGATGTACCGAACTAGGCCCCCTATTTCATTACCCAGTGCCATGAGGATGCAGCTAAATGCTATTGTTGACATGGGAAATATGGAAGGCAAGATAAAAAAAAATAATTTCAGGGATGCTATGTTAACATCCAACCCAAGATATATGAATGGCAATGTTGCGGCTAGCATTGTAGTTAGGAAGCCTCAAAATGTTCCTTTTGAGGAAATTACTCCCAGGGATGTGGATTTTATTTCACATGATGAGATCTTCATGTTAGATACAGCATGTCAAAGACAAATTGAATTCCATAAGAATGATCTAGTTGGTAAAATTTATGGCACTAATATTCCATTCTTCATGATTACAAGGGTATTGTAGAGGCGATGTGGGCATTTTCATGGCTTCAAAATCTTGGACCTATATGGAGGTTATTTCTATGTCCATTTTGAATCCCAAGAGGAGTGGAAGAAAGTGTGGTTTGGTGGGCCATGGTATGTGGCTGGTCATGTGATTTGCTTGGATATGAGGACCTTTGAATTTAAACCCACTTTGTTAGCAATTATGTGTGCTCTCATGTGGGTGAGGTTTCGAGTGCTTCATTTACTTTATTGGGACACAAAAATATTTTTAGGATTGCAAAAGCAATTAGTGATCCTATCCTGCTATATGATTGAATTGCTGACCTTTAGAGGTCATCATATGTGTGTGTTTTTATACGAATAGATTTCTTAAAATCTCTAAAGCTATGTATGTGGCTAAATGGTCATTTAAGAGAAGTTTCAATGCTTTGAATATGAGGGACTACCTTGCATATGCTTTTCTTATGGACACATTAGCCACACAACAAGGGAATGTAAATCATGAAAGGAAACTTACAATGCACTGAGGAAATGGCTAGAGGAAAAGGTAGCTGAATGGAATACAAATGAAGTGGGGACTCAACCTAATCCAATGTAGTCAAAACATGTTGAGGAAGACTTGGGAACCAGCAAGGGGCTGAGACCTTGGATGCTGATGTAGCCAAGGAGAAGATGACTTATTATGTAGGGTCAATAGTGGGGTATGAAGTCGAATAGAAGCTATAATAATTAAAGGGAAGGAAATTTAAACAAGAACCAGCTAAGAAACAATATGGAAATGAGTAGGAACAGATCCAGGTCACGAGGCAGGACACCTAATAAGGGAGAGTGGTTCCCAAAGAAAGCAGGTAGTAAGATATTACCTAGTAGTTCTCAAGAAGATAGCACCCAGTAGAGAATGGAATTGCAAAATCATCATCTGAATGGAGAGGCTTAGACGTGTAGTAATCCAAAGCAAATGTTGGTGGAACGGGGTAAGGTGGAAAAGAACAAAGAAAAATCTTTTTTGTTAGATCCTATAGAATGATTTACAAAGTTGAAGCTATTTTCAAGAGGAAATCCTCTAAAGTACTGTGTCTCGTGGGATGCAATGTGGTTTCATTATACTTTTTATATGTTCATAAAGATGTATATAAGATATAGATGGCTCGCAAGTTGTGTGGATCTGGAGAGCATGGGTCAAAGAACCTAGATTATGTACCAAATTTGGCATTACATTGGAGCAACTACTGCTGTAAGGGAGAATCCTTTGAGATGAGATAGTATCAGCTATATACACTACTACGGACATGCTGCTTTGCTGACTTTGGGCTGGGATTTAGTAATGATTACAGCCTTACTAAACAGTATCAATGAGATTTTGACTACTTCTAACAATGACTGCTGCAACAGAAATGTTTGGTGATTTTGACAGCCACATGGGAGGAGATCTAACCTCAATTGGGTGTAATAGGTATTGGGTACTAGTAGATAAATATAGGAAGGATCACCAAATGTTGTGGAAGAAGATAATTGAATATTGACGGAAGCACACAAGGCTGACACAAGGAAGGAAGCATTATAAAATAGATGAATACTACGGCAAGATTTCTTATCTTTAGCTAAATGGCTTACTTGTTCTTAGGATTTGGTGGGGCTATTTTGCTATGACTGTATATTGCTGCTTTAGTCATAGGATCCATGACAAATTGCAATATTCGTACACTGTGCAACTGGAAAGTAACTGGCAATGAGGAAAGGAACACTATCTTGTAGTTTTAAGTTGTTCAAATAATGCTGAATGGTGGCTGCAATAATTCTTTCAGCACTATTTTGTTGATTGTATAAAATTTGCATATAGAATGAAGAAGCACATGCGGACTCCATTTCTAATATCACTGCATGCCAATTGGAGGCTCTGTATACTTTGTGATGCAATAAAATGTTTTGAATCATGGCTCAGGAGGAAATGGAAATTTTATTGGCTCAACTGCAAGGAACTTCTAGCACTGCTAACTGAATATCTTGGTGATTGGAGTTGGGAGTTCTATGAGTATAAATGTAAAAATGGCTATAGGTGCTGTTTGGGTCGCGACACAAAATGAGCAGAGTTTTTCTTTCATATGTGTTAACGTACTCCAATTTTGCTAATTTGTTGTAAATGCAGCAATGTGGTTTCGAGTGTGCCACACTTTCAGAGCTGGAGAGTTACTGGCCATTAAGAAGGGATCACTAATGTTATACTCTTAATTATACAAATAATGCTGATTGGTGGCTGCTTCATTTTTTCCTGCACTGTATTGGGAATTGTATGAAATTTTGTCATAGTATGAAATTACTAAGATTATTGTATCACAATTGGAGGTGCTGTAGACTTTTTGATACAACAAAATGTATCTTGGCTCAGGAGGAAATGGGAATGTTATTGGCTTAACTATAGGGGAGTGCCAATGCTATTAATTGCATATCATGGTGATTGGCATTGGGAGTCTTATGAATATAAATGTAAATTTGATTGCAGGTGCTGTTGCTTCTGTTAGGACCAACTCATTTTCAATATTTATGGCGTGTGCACCACATAGTTTAAATTATGTAGAGTTTATTCTTTAAATGTGTTAACATACTCAGGTTGCAATTTGTTGAAGCTACAGCATTGTGTTTCAGAATGTGTTGCAAAATATTGGGGTATTGCTTTACTCAGTTTGCTGCTACTGTTGGAGGATTGGGAACATGCCAAATATTGTATATGTAGTGACTTATTGTTGTTGTGGCCATAGGATCCATGACAAATTATTTCATTGAAGAGTTACTAACATTTAGGAAGGGATCAAAATTTTGCATCTCTTAATTACTTGAATAATGCTAAATGGTGGCTACTTCATTTTCTTCAGCACTATATTAGGAGCTGTATGGAATTTGCTTACAGTATAAAATTGCTTGTATCACTGTATGCTAACATGAGGTGCTGCAAACTTTGATAGAATAGAATGCAGTGAAAGGAACCATTATGAATTAAATTCATTTGCTACTGTATGTTGTTGCCTGCTGTGGGTTTATGATGAAATGGAGTCTATGTGTTGGGGTATATTTTTTTTATGTATGATTGGCCACTCAATCCAAGCTGGGATGCTATAGCTAAGTAAGAGCTGGAGGGGGAGTGCTGTGTTGAATGATGGTTGTGGTATAAGTGATAACTTGCAGTGCTGGGAGCTCTTGTATTGGGAAACTAGGTGCAATTACATAATCATTAAATATCAAATATGGTAACAATGTAAATGTGAATGGGAGGAATGCTTTTTTACTTTACCTTCACAGCATATTTGCATTTTGAAAACTCCTATAGCTAAAAGGAACCATTATGAGTTAAATTCGTTTTATGCTGCACGTTGCTAGTTGCTATGGGTTAATGCTATACTCGAGTCTATGTGCTGGGGTATATTTCGTTCATGTATGAAAGGCTGCTCCATCCAAATTTTGTGGAAGATAATTCAACATTGAGGAAGGCACACAAGGCTGACACAAGGAGGGGAGCAATATAAAATTGAAGAAAGCTGCAGCAGGATTTCTTATTTTTGACTTAATGGCTTAAACGTTTTCCGATTTTGGTGGGGTTACTTTGCTATGACTTTGTATTGCTCCCTCAGTCATAAGATCCATAATAAATTGAAATATTCATACACTATGCAGCCGGAGAGTTACTGGCGATTAGATAGGGATCACCATCTTGTAATTTTTAATAACTCAAACAATGCTGAATGGTGGGTGCAACAATATTTTCAGTGCTTATTGTGAGTTGTATGAAATTTACTTACAGTATGAAGAAGCAAATGAGGCCTTCATTGCTAATATCATTGTATACCAATTGGTGGTGCTGTAAATTTTGTGACAAAGTAGAATGTATTGATTCATGGCCTAGAAGGAAATGGAAATGTCATTGGCTCAACTACATTGGAGTTCTAGTGCTACTAATTGAATATTCTGGTGACTAGCATTGGGAGTCTTATGAATATAAAAGCAAACATGACTACAGGGGGTGTTGCTTGGGAAGGGACCTACACATTTTCAATGTTTATGGTGTCTGCACTATGTAGATTAGATCATGCAAAGTGTATCTTTCTAATGTGCCAACATACTCCAATCTTACCAATTTGCTAGAAATAGAGCAACGTGGCTCATTATGTCGCTGTAATTGGATGATTATTGTAATGGCAAATATTGTACATTTTATTGTGATTTTATATTGCTACTTTAGTCATAGGATCCATGACAAATTGCAATATTTCTACACTGTGTAGTTGGAGAAGTATGCTGAATGGTGGCTGCAACAATATTTTAAATGAGATATTGTTGGGATCAAAGTACACCCATAATTGGAAAACAGCTACAGAAGCTATGAATTGTTGGGAAGTATTTGCAACAATAAATGGACCTAGAAAATTGATAAGTCTAATAATGAGTGTAGCACATATAATGAGAATCAATTTGTGGTATGACGTTTGGGCAAATAGGGTCCACAATTGGTAGCATTCTGAAAAACTACACCATAAACAATGGAAATCGCTGTGGATTTTGGATAGATACACACATGGGATTTGGAAACAATTGTAGTAAGGCTACAGACAAGGGCAGATTATAGTAGTAGTTCCACAAATCTGTTTTTATAGATGTTCCTAACTCAAAAGTGCTAATGCTTGGAAGGGTAAGGCACCCTCAATTCCTAAATCATCAATTATGTTCTTGCTGCTAATTTGGGATATAAGGGGCATTCAAGGAAATAATTCAAGAGGCTATTTGCAGCATATTGTTAGAGAACATAATGTTGTCATGGTGGCATTACTAGAAACAAGAGTTTGGAAGTTTGGTAGAAGTCAGGTTGATAGGCTGTTGGGGAGAATATGAAATTTCCATACACAACCTTCAGTAGGTCTTTCAAGTGGGATCATTCTAATATGGATGGATTGGATATAGATTAATATTGCCTACTCATTGTAGTTGATTTTATTTCTTGCTAGAAATGATACTATAAGGACATGTAGATTCTCTTTGGTATATTCTTCGAAAAACCACATCAAGCAAAGAGATGTTTGGCAGCATATTAAAAATAGCATACAGTATTATGAACCTCTTATGATTGTTGGAGATTTCAATGTTCTTGCATAGGATGAAAAAAAGGTGGCAAAACATTCTTACATGGCCAAGCATAACAAGAATTCTCAAATTTGTTATAGGAAATGGAGGTTTTTGACCTTGGTTTTATGGGAAACAAACATACATGGTGAAACGAAAAGGTTGGGAATGCATGAATTCTGGAGAGGTTGGATAGGACTTCCTTACTCAAGCTAGACTGACTGCTTTTCCTAGCACTACTATTACTCACCTTCCTCATATTATAGCTCGGATCATCGTCCCATGCTGATCACCTTTAAAGAGTAGACGTTGAATAAGATAGGGAGAAGACTTCAACTTGAAAACATATGGCTCACTTTCCCTTAGGCATTAGAGATTATTCGTGGAGAGTGGCATAGGCCTATGGGGGAATAAAATGACTAGTTTATCAACAAAACTCTAAAGAGCTATGACTATATTGAAAAGGTGGAGCAAAAGTAAAATTGGAAATAATCATAAAAAGCCTAAATAGCTACAACAAGCAATACAAGAACTACAAATGAAAGAATCAAATTTGTAGACTTAATGAGTAGAAAAATAGCACATTGGCTGAACACATCAAGGCATATCATAAGATAGTTGCATTAGAGGAAACCTAGAGGTGGGAAACGACTAAACTTCATTAGGACAAGATGACAGATCATAATACTCACTTCTTTCATGCCACTATCACTACAAATTTTTGGAGTAAATACATTCACCAGATGAAAGATCAAGGTGAGCAAATTCACACTTTACTTGATGACATTGAGAAATCCCTTATGAGTCCTTATGAGCTTCTTTATCAAGAAATTGTGTTTTCATGGTGACTAAAATGATATTCCAATTGGTACTCCCTCCAAAACAATTACTTTGTAGTAAGGAAACTCTTTAGTAGATACAATCACTGATGATGAAATTAAGAATGTTATAATGTCTATTAAGGGAAACAAAGCCCCAAGTATGGATGGTATCTCAGTAATGTTTATTACAGGATATTGGTCCAACACATATACTGACATCATTATGATAGTTAAGTACTTTTTATTGACTCATACAAGCCTAAGTAGTGGAAGAATACATTGGTTATGCTTGAATCAAAAATTCAGAGGGCCAATAAGCTTGAGCAATTTAGACCCATCAACTTTTGTAATGTTATATACAAATTTATTGAAAAAGGTCTTGTGGAGAGACTTAAGAGGGCACTCCTAATTATTGTGACCAAGGAACTTTGTCATTGATATGCTGAAGTAGCTATATTTGCCTAACAACTGGTGTCAGTGGGTGCAAGCTTGTATTATGACTCCCATATTTGATATTCTTTTGAATGGGGTGTGCCTAACATGAAGAGAAGAATAAATAGGGTTGTCATCTATCCCCATACTTATTTATTATTTTTTAAACTATTTGTTACGGCTTATATAGTAACAGGTGGAGCGAGATGCTGACATTGGGATTAGGATTTCTCCTACTTCCCCTCTTATTAACTACCTCCTATATATGGATGATGTGATGATCTATACCTCTGCTACATGTGTTTAAACAAAAACAATCAGGAAAACAACGAGAGTAGATGATAATAATTATGCCTAGTCTATCAACATCATAAAGTTAAGGGTACTATTTAGTAAGGGGATGAGATAAAATAATAAGAAAATGATTGTAAAAAAGTTACATCTCCATCAAACTTCCAATATGAAATACTTGGACATTCCAATTTCTACTAATAAACAACACAACAACGATTTTAGCCATATAATTGATAAAGTGTATACTTTTTATGACCAAGTGTATACTTTTAGCCATATCAATTAAGTAGTTATGTCTATTCCTACTTTCTATTTGGGACATTGTTTGATATCTAGTGGAGTTATTAATAAATCAGAGAAGCCTATGCATAGCTTTCTATGGATTGGGGGAGCTGCACAAAATTCAATCCACTATGTAAACTAAGAATTAGTCACTAAACTAAAGGAGCTAGGTGGAATGGGTGTTCATAGTTTGAGGAGGTGGTAGGTTGCTCTTGTTATCAACCATTGTAGATGCCTTCTAGCAAGCTTCCCCGTCTTAAGTCAAATTAAGTCATAGGCTCCCCTAGTTATGGTGCCCTTCTGTCATTTCCTTTTAGTTTCAACCTTGCGACTATACTCCCCCAAGAACCCAAAGATTTTGATTTCTCATAAAGTGTTGATGGAGTCCAAAAATCAACATCTACTAATCTCTAGTAGACATAGTTTATGGTTGAGACTAGGATGACATCTGATTATCTTTGAGCCCCCAACTTTCATTCTTGATTAATGCAAACATCCTTGGCAAATACTTTTGTAGTGGTTAGTCTTTCATAAATCCAAGAATTTTACCTCTAACTATTAAATTTGAATGCCCATAACTATCTATCTTAATTATTACTCCAATCTTGTAGGCTACATAATAGAATCAAAATCTTATGATGTTATTCCATGTTAATGTATCCAGAGCATGGGTTTTCTTTGAGCACTTTTATTTCTTCAAAGTAACAACCAGAGGGCATGACCTAGCCAACGAAGGATAGATTACATCATTGAAAAAAGGAAAAGGTGTGTGGTGCACACTAAAAAGTCGATCGACCAACCCAAACCAAAGTTCAACTACGAGCTTTTTATCTGCAACAACTTAAATATAAACTATTGGAGTTGGAATTATCATGGCTGCTGGCATTAGACTTAGCCCCTAATGGATCCTCGTTAAGGGATTTAGATTGTCCTCATTCCAATTGCTAGACTCGTGGAGCTTAGTATTATTATTTATTGCCATACCTCTTTATGTCAGGATTAGATAATTTACATTCCTATTACCTTCCTTGGATGTTGTAGCCTTCTCTTAAGATCCCTCTCTAGAATTGAATTAGCTAATAAATACATCCCTTCCAAAAAGTTGGGGGTGCACGTATTAGCTCTAGAATTACTATGGTTACCTGAGTAGCATGTACTATCAAACAAACTATAAATGATTTAATGAGCCATTTATAGTTTAATAGTTTGAAATTATTCATACTTACACATGCATGGCGTAATCTTTCAGACAAGCATATGACTATTGGAAGGACCAACCAGGTGGCAATACAATAATATAGTGTCAGGCAACACCTAATGTCATAATTAACAAATTGGTCATGTCTGGTGATATGCCATAAAGGAAAAGAAAATGCCCCCAAGTTAGGACACCATCCCTCAAGTTTCTAATCATTGCCTCTCAACAATAGCATTCTTCAACGAACCCTCCCTGGTGGAGAATGAAAAGACCAAAATGAGTGATTTAAAAAACGATGCCAAGAGAAGAGCAAGGACAATCGCACCTTCAATAATATTATGAAATGTCACAATTCCAATGCATGAGTAATGCGGTGTCAACAAAATAATTGAATGAAACTATCCATCCAATTGAAAAGCAAGAAACATATAGACTTCCTCCATAACAAGGTTCAATTGCATGATAAAGCTCTACCAATAATGACTAAACATACTAAGAGGAGCCAAGCCAGAAGAAGCAGCACCACAAAAAAAAACTCTCTTTTACAAAAAAGGTCTCATGCTAATCTAATTCCATTTGTGGAGCTTTAAAGATGTACAAAAAGAAGCACAAAGGGTCTAATTAGGGATGAAGGCCTTAGCACTAGCTTGGCACAAGCAATAAATAGGCAAAGGCAACAACATGCTCAACTAACATATGCCCAAGTGCAAATCACACCACTTAGAGGCCCCTTTATAATAACACCTCATTCCTACATTGGTAGTCCTGAGATATGGCAAGGGGAAAATCAAGTTGCACATTTCTCACAAAAAATAATGAACATAAAGAAAACCAGAATATGTAGTACCATGAAGGGCATGAGCACAAACGACAAAGACATGACCAAACAATATAGGTACACATAACCTTAACTACCACATAATGCCCAAGGGAGAAGGCAAAGAGCAACAATTCAAACAATGTATTGCATCACGATCCACTCCAGTAGTGCCACTCTAGGGCTACAGCTTAACATGCTTAAAACCTAGTGCATATTGCATCATTGATCTTCCACAATGCTACAAACCACACAACATCCCACTTTACCACTTTTGAAATGTATATTGCCAAAATTTTGTTAGGGAAGAAGGCAAGACTACTAATATGAAATCACCTTATCCATACAACAGTAGCATATAATGCTAAAAGTCCCAAAAAAGTTATAGTTTGTGGTCCCCAGATGCTGAACACTCAAGTTGCCATTGAGCAAGTGCAAATAGGCTACCACATACTTGTACTATGCATTGATGCACAACTCCAGCAACACTAGGTTAAGGCTACAACTCAACATACCTAAACACTAGTGCATATTACACCAACCACCTTACACTTTTCTGTAGGCTGCACAACGTCCCACATTTCCATGTGCGCATTTATATTGTGACAATCTTGTCATGGAAGAAGGCAAGACTGTCGCAAGAGAATCACCATATCTATGCAATAGTAGCTCGTAGTGCTAAAAATCCCAAATAATATTACACTTTGGGGTGCCACAAGTCTCATGTGTTGCCTGCCACAGAGTGCTTGCAGATAATTCTCTGCACATGCACACAGTTTACTAGTGTGTGCACAGCTCCAACAACACTCAACTATGGTTGTAGTCTAATATGCTTAAACACTAGCATGTATTACACAAACCATATTCCACTTTTCTATAGTCCACATAGCATTTCACATAACCACTTATGATAATTCAATCAAAGAAGGTAAGATTACTAATACAGAATCACTTTATCAATGTGATAGTAGCCTAGAGTGTCAAAAGTCCTAAAAAGGTTACACTTTAGGATCCCCACAAGTTATGCACCAATGTTGGCACTGAGCACGTGCGAAAAGTCTACAACGTGCATATAAGGTGCATGGGTGCATGTAAAGTGCATGGGTGCAGGTAAAGTGCATGGGTGCACGTGTAGCAAAGTAGCACTTAACTTAGGCTCCAACAAAATATGCTTAAACCCGAGCACTTATTGCAACAACCATCTTCCACTTTTTTGTAGGTCGCACAGCAACCCACATTGCCAGATGTTGAATGTATATTGCAACAATTCTCTTAAGGAAGAATGTAAGAACACATATAAGTAATCACCATATCCATGTGACGGTGACCCCAGTGCTTAAATTCTAGAAAAAACATACACTTTGGGGTCCCCACATATCGTGCACGTAGGTTGTGACTGACCATGCACAGACTTACGACTACTTACGCGTACTCTACCTTGTCATGCACATGGTATCTTTAGCACTGGAATAGGGCTGTAGACTGACATGCTCAAACCTTGGCATGTATTGCACCATCTTCCTTCCATATTGTTATAGGTCATAATCCATCCCACATGCTTATATGTAGATTGTAAGTTATGACAATTTTGTCTAAGAACAAGGGAAGACTACGAATAGGGAATCACCTTATCTGTTCGACAATAGCCTATAGCATAAAAAGTCCCAAAAATGTTACACTTTGGTGACACCACATGTCGTACATGCAGGTTTCCACTGAGCACATGTGGATAATTTCCTTTGTACATGGGCACAGCTCACTAGCATGTGCATAGCTCCAACAGGCCTCAGACAGGGCTACAGCCCAACATTGTTAAACCTGAGCACATATTGCACCATCCATCTTCCACTTTGTTGTATGCTAAATAACATCCCACATACCAACTTATGGATTGTATATTATGATAATTACATCAAGGAAGAAGGTAAGACATCCAGTGTCAAATCACTTTATTGATGCAACAACAACCTCCAGTGTTAAAAGACCCAAAAAATGTTACACTTTGGGGTCCCTTCATGTCACTCACGCAGTTACCGCTGAGCATGTGCGCATAGTCTCCCACATATGCTCGAATAATACCCTAAACTTGTACTTAGTGAACTAGTGTGCACATAGCTCTAACAACATTATATTATGGCTATAGTCCAAATGTTTAAACCTTAGAGCATATCTCACCAACAATCTTCCACTTTTCTGTAGGCAGCACAACGTCACATATACCCACTTTCAATAATTTTGTCAAAGAAGGAAATATTACTAATAAGGAATCCCTTATCCATGTGAAGACAACTTGTAGCACTAAACGTGTCTAAAAAAGATACATTTTGGGATCCCCACATGCCGCACACCCATGTCGCCACAGAGCACACTCAAAAAAGCTACAATGCATTCTTACAAGGCACAAGCATGCACGTAGCACCAATAGCACTCACCTTGGGCTCCAACCAAACATGTTTATGTCTTAGCATGTATTGCAACAGCCAACTTCCACTTTTTTGAAAGCCACACAACATCCCACATCACCAAATGTGAATTGTATATTGTGACAATTCTATCAAGGTATAAGTCAAAAACATGTGGTCTACAATAATATTTTTGACAATGTATTGTGAGTTGTATGAAATTTGCTTACAATATGAAGAAGCACGTGGGGCTTCATTGCTATATCACTATATGCTAATTGGAGGTACTGTAAACTTGGTGATACAATAAAATATATTGATTCATGGCTCAAGAGGAAATTGAAATGTCTTTAGCTCAAATGTATGGAAGTTCTAGTGCTACTAATTAAATATCATGGTGATTGGCATTAGGAGTTTTATTAATATAAAATAAAAAATGACTACAGGGGATGTTGCTTGGGAAGCGACCAACACATTTTTAATGTTTATGGTGTTTGCATTACGTAGATTAAATCATGTAGAGTGTATCTTTCTAATGTGTCAACATACTTTAATCTTGACAATTTGTTGGAACTGCAACAACATCGCTCATTCTGTAGCTATAATTCAAGGATTGGGAACATGAAGAATATTGTACATTTAATTATGACTTTAAATTTCTACTTTAGTCAGGATCCATGACAAATTGTAATGTTTGTATACTGTGTAGCTAGAGAGGTATGTTGAATGATGGCTACAACAATATTTAGATGTTGTATTATGGGGATCAAGTGCACCCAAAATTGGAAAACAATTATAGAAGCTATGAATTGAATTGTTGGGGAGTATTTGCTACAATAGATGGATAAAAAAATGAATAAGTCAGGCAATGAACGTAGCACACATAACGATAATGTTCGTAAAGCAAAATCAATTTGTTGTATGATTTTTCGATGAGTTGTGTCCATAATTCGTTGCATTCCAAAAGACTACACCACAAACAATGGAAATTATTGTGGATTTTGGATTGAAATATGGTATGTGGAAGCAATATCTCTAAGGCTATTGATAAGGGAAGATTGTAGCAGTAGTTCCACAAATCTATTCCTACAGATGTTCTTAACTCGAATGAGCTGATGTTTGGAAGGGTAAGATACCCTAAATTCCTAAATCATTAATTATGTTTTCACTATTAGTTTAGAATATAATAGGAGCTCAAGGCACCAAATCAAGAGGCTATTTGTAGCATATTGTTAGAGAACATAGCATTGCCATGGAGGCATTGTTGGAAACAAAAGTTGGGAAGTTTTGTAGGAGTTAGGTTGATAGGCTATTGGGGAGAACATGAAATTTTAATACACAACCTTTAGTAGATATTTTAGGAGAGATCATTCTAATGTGGAGGGACTATATACAGATTGATATTACCTATTCCTCATCACAACTGATCTCTTTTCTTACTAGAAATGATATTATCAGGACATGGAGATGCATGATGGTATATGCTTCGAAGGGCTACATCAAGTGTAGAGATATTTGGTAGTATATTAAAAGTAGTGTACAACATTATGGACCTCTTATGATTGTAGGGGATTTCAATGTTCTTCTCACATAAGATGAAAAAAAGGGTGGAAAAAGTTCTCACATGACTAAGCTTAACTGGAATTCTTGAATTTCTTGCATGACATGGAGCTTGCTAATCTTCATTTTGTGGGAAACAGATGTACATATGCAACAACAAGGATGAGAATGCAAGAATTTGGGATTGGTTGGATAGGACTTCCTTAATTAGGTTGGACAAACTACTTTTCTTAATTCTATTGTTACTCACCTACCTCATATTGGCTTTGATCATTGCCCCATGTTTGTCACCTAGATAGGGAGAAAAATATAATTTGAAAACATATGATTTACTTTCCCAAGGCATTACAGATTGTTCATGGAGAGTGGCACAGGCTTACAAGGGGAACAAAATGTATCAACAAAATTCCAAAAGAGCTATGACTGCATTAAAAAAGTGGAGTAGAAGCAAAATTGGAAATATTCATGAAAAGCCTAAACAGTTGTAACAAGCAATACAATAATTGCAAATGAAAGAATCAAATCATAGACTTAATTAGGAGAAAAAAATGCATTGACTGAACAATCAAAGCACAAGGCTATAGCCTAACATGCTTAAACCCTTGCTCATATTGAACCATCCAACTTCCACTCCATTGTAGGTTGCACAGGTTCCCACATGCCCACCTATGCATTGTATATTGTAACAATTGCATCAAGGAAGAAGGTAGCACTATTAGAGAACAACTTGCAGTCCTAAAAGTCCTAAAAAAGTTATACTTTGGGGTTCCCACATGCCATGCATGTGAACAAAACCCCGTGTACATGTGCAGTGCAGTAGCATGCACAAAGTTCCAACAGCTCTTGACTAGGGCTGCAATCTAACAAGCTTAAATCATAGTGCATATTTCACCAACCATCTGCTTTTTTGTGGATCACAAAGCATCCCACATACTCACTTGCAACAATTCTATCAACGAGGGTAAGATTACCAATAGGGAATCACCTTTTTCATGCAAAAGTGACCTTCAATGCCAAATGTCCTAAAACAAAGTTACATTTTGCAATCTAACAAGCTTAAATCATAGTGCATATTTCACCAACCATCTTTTGCTTTTTTGTGGATCACAAAGCATCCCACATACTCACTTGCAACAATTCTATCAACGAGGGTAAGATTACCAATAGGGAATCACCTTTTTCATGCAAAAGTGACCTTCAATGCCAAATGTCCTAAAACAAAGTTACATTTTGCATCCTCTCATGTTGCAATTCATGTTGTCATTGAGCGCATGTGCAAAGGCTACAATGGGTGTGTACAGTGCATGGGCATGCATGCAAAAATAGCACACTTGGCTCAAGCTCCAACCAGATATGCTTAAAGCCTATCACATATTACAATAACAATCTTCCATTTTTTAGAGGCCACATAACATCCTACATTCCCAAATGTGGATTATATATTATGACCATTCTATCATGGAAGAAGGAAAGAACACTAATAGGGAATCAACTTATCCATGCAAGACCAGCCAACAGTGCCTAAAGTCTAGAGAAAAGTTAAACTTTGGGGTCCCCAAATGCTGTAATCATATGTTGCCATTGAGCATGCATGGACAGGTGACATGCTCAAACATTGGCATGTATTGCACCATCCATCTTCCACTTTGCTATAAGCCATAAAATCCATCCCACATACCCACATGCCTATTATATATTATGGTTATTCTTTTAGGAAAGAAGGGAAAACTACCAATAAGGAATCATCTAATCCATGCAATAATAGCCTATAAAAAGTTACACATTAAGGAGCTCACATTCCATGTAGTTCTTCACTGAGCATGTACAGATATTCCCTAGTGCACATGAGCAGTGCACTAGCATGTGCACAACACTAATAGCTCATGGCTAGGGCTACAGCTAAATAAGCTTAAACCTTAATGCATATTGTACCACCCATCTTTGACTTTACTACAGGTTGCACAACATCCCATATACCCATAATTATATCAAGGAAGAAGGTAAGACTACCAATAAGGAATCACCTTATTGATGTGACATCAACCTGCAGTGTTAAAAGTCTTGAAAAAGTTACACTGTGGGGACACCATATGTCGCACACATAGGTTGCAGCTAAGCGCACGTTGACTGTCCTATTAACTTGCATGCCATGCACTGGCATGCACATAGCTCAAGCAATGCTCGACTAGGGTTGTAGTCCAACATGTTTAAACCCTAGTCCGTATTGCACCAACAATCTTTCACTTTTCTACAGGCCATGTGATGTCACACATACATACTTGTCGATTATATATTGCTATAATTCTATTAAGGAAGAAGGGAAAACTACTAATAACAAATCACCTTATCCATGCAATAGTAACCCGTAGTGCTAAAAGTCTAAAAAAATTACACTTTGGAGTCCCCACATGCCACACGCTCATGTTTTCATTGAGCATGTGTGCAAAGGCTATGGTACACATGTATAGTTCAATGGTGCCCACACAGCTTTAATAGTGCTCAGCTAGGGCTACTGCCCAACATGCGTAAAACTTAGCACGTATAGCAACAGCCTTCCACTTTTTGTAGGTTGCATAATGTCCCACAATGCCACATACAGATTATATATCGTGACAATTCTATTTAGGAAGAAGGAAAGCCTACCAATAGGGGATCACCTTGTCTATGCAACAACAGCTCACAACACAAAAGGTTGCAAAAAATGTTACATTTTCAGGTCGCTACATGTCACATGCACAATTTACCACTTACCACATTTAGATATGCTACTACATGCACACACTATGGATTGGTGCATGCATAGCTCGAATGACACTTGGTTAATATTGTAGTACAATATGCTAAAACCTTTTTGTGTATTGCATCATTCGTCTTCCACTTTATTGTAGGTCACACATGATTCCACATACCAACAAGCAGATTATATATTACGACAATTCTATCAAGGAACAATAGAACCTTACAAATAAGGAATCACCTTATCCATACGACAGTAGCCCAAAGTGCTATAATTCTAGAAAAAAGTTACACTTTGGGTCCCCAAATGTCTAATGTGCAAGTTGCCATTGAGCATGTGCAGACAACCCTCTGCACGTGCAAGCAGTGCACTGGCTAGAGTGTAGCTCCAGTAGCACTCAACATGGGCTACAGGACAATATGCTTAAACCATATCATAAATTGTATTATCCATCTTCCACCTCATTGTAGGCTACATAGCATCCCAAATACACACTTGAGTATTATATATTGCAACAATTTTATCAAGAAAGAAGGCAATACTACTAATAAAGAACCACCTTTTTCATATGACATGAGACCGCATCGCTAAAAGTCTCAAAACAAGTTACAATTTGGGGTCCTCACTTGCCGCACACAGTTTGCCACTGAACGTGCATGGGAAAACCCCGAGGTGTAGGATTAAAAAAAGGCCCCCATGTGCATGTAATGCATGGGCATGCAAGAAGAACCAATAGTTCTTGGCTTGGGCTACAGCCAAAAATGCTTAAACCCTAATGCATATTGTATCATCCATCCTCCACTTTATCGTAGGACACACAGCATCCCACATGCCCACTTGTAGATTGTGTCTTATTACAATTCTAACAAGAACGAAGGCAAGAATGCAAATGCGTAATCAACTTATCTATGTGATAGTAACCCATAGTGCTAAAAATCCTAAAAAATGTTACATAAGACCTTATGGTCCACACATGCCACATGCACAGGGTGCCACTGAATGCATGTATATAGTACTTTTGGTGCTTGTGTAGTGCACTGGCATATGTGCAACTCCAGTAATGCTCAGGTAAGGCTATAGCCCAAAATGCTTAAACCTTGTGCATATTACACCATCAATCTTCCACTTTGTTTTAGGCCACACAACATCCTACATGACCACTTGTAGATTGTATATTACAACAATTCTATCAAGGAAAAAGACAATACTAATAAGTAATCACCTTATTTATACAACAACAACTCAGTGCTAAAAATTCAAAAAAAAGGTTACACTTTTGGGTTCCCACATGCGGAGTGTGTAGGTTGCAATTAAGAGCACTTGGACTGGACCATGGGTGCATGCACAAATAGGCCTCTACGTGCACATGTAATGTATTTGCATTCACACAACACTAGTAGTGCTTGACTATAGCTACAACCAAAAATGGTTAAACTCTTACACATATTGCATCATTAATCTTTTATATTTTACTATAGGCTGCACAGTGTCATACATGCACATATATGGCTTGAATATTGTGACAATTCTATCAAGGAAGAGGGCAATACTACCAATAAATAACAACCTTATCCTTGCAACAGCAGCCCACAGTGTCAAAAGTTTAAAAACATGTTTCACTTTGGTGTCTCAACATGTTGTGGACACAGGTTGCCACTAAGTGCATACAAATAGGCCCTTGAGTGAATGTGCATATAGGTCCCCATGTGTGTATGTATTATACTAGCATTTGCATAGCCCCAAAATAGTTTGGCTAGAGCTACTACCCAAAACTCTTAATGTCATGCACAAATTGCACATTTTATCTTCTACTTTGCAGTAGAATGCATAGCATCCCACATACTCGCTTATTTTATATTAAAATAATTCTATCAAGGAACAAGGCAAGACTACTAATAAATAATTACCTTATGCATACAACAATAGTCCATAGTGCTAAAAATCGTAAACAAATTACACTTTGGGTTTCCTAGATGCTATGTGTGTAGACATGCACCTTCACTTGCTCGTAGATAGTCCCCCACATGTGCACATAGTGCATTGGCTTATGCGAAGCTCCAATAACACTCAACTAAGGCTATAGCCAAAAATACTTAAACCTTAACACATATTGCATAATCTATCTTTCACTTTACTATAGGCTACACAACATCCCACATGCCCACTTGTAGATTCTATATTATGACAATCCTATCAAGGAAGAAGGTAAGACAACCAATAGGTAATGACCTTATGCAAGTGACAACAACCTGTAGCAGTAAAAATCCCCAAAAACATTACACTTTGGAGTCCCACATGTAGGTTTCTATTAAGTATGCACAAATAGGCCCACGGGTATGCATGCAGTGCACTGGCATTCATGCAGCACCATTAGCACTCAGCTAGTGCTATAGACTAAAACTCTTAAACCCTTCACATATTACACCATCCATCTTCCACTTTGTTGTAGGCTGCACAACATCTCACATGCTTTCTTATGGATTGTATATTACAATAATTCTATCAAGTAAGAAGGCAAGACTTTCAATAGGTAATCACCTTATCCATGCAGCAGTTGTGTCGTAAAGCTAAAAATCTCAAACAAAGCTACACTTTGAGGTCCCCATCGATAGTGCACACAGGTTGCCATATAGCATGCATGGACAGTCCCCTGGGTGCACCACAAATGGGACCCACATGCATGCTTAATACACCAGTATTCACACTACACCAATAGTTCTCCATACTATGCCAAGCATGCCTAGTCAGGCTAGACTAGGGCCTTAGTCCAACATGCACAAGCCCTTGAGTAATTTTGCATGCACATATAACCACCATAGGAACTACTTTAATAATCCAAGCGATGAAGCTAGCCAATTTTTTTAAAACTTTTATGGAATTTGATTATTATTTCACGAATCTATTAATTGGATCATGACAATTTATAGAGATTACAAATTAATAACTTAATAAAATTATATTAATTTAATTCAATAATAAATATTACACATTGTATAATATAAAAAATAATAATTTTAATATTACTTAATATTGACTAAGATGAGTTATATTATTTATAATAAACTAGAATTCATTTATTGTTATAGTTGTTCATATGAAATGTGTGTAGAATTTTTAAATATAGTAATATTATATAATAAAAAATTAAAAATCTAAAACTACATTATTTTTAAGTATTTTTTATATTTATTATCTATATTACAACATACAAGGATAATATATAAAAATAAATGTATTACTTATTTTTTTTTTAAATTTTTTTTCATGTTATAAAAGAAGAATATTAAATTATTATTAAAAAATTCTTTAAATATATTTATAATATTTTAAAATGATATTAAATCACAAAATTTTTATATTTTTTTTGATATTGAATAATATAAATGATTGACTTGATTTGTGTAACAAATATTACAATTTTAATAATTAAGATTTAACTTTTATTTAATTATTTATCTTATGTTTTTCTCTTTATCACATTGTCTATCACATTCTCTCACCTCCTTCTTTCTCTTACTATCATTTTCAAATTTGTCTCTTCATTTTCTTTCTTTTTATATTTTTCCTAGCCTCTCTTTCCTATCTATACTTCTCTATTTTTACATTTTCTCTCTTTTATTTGTTTATTTATTGTTTCTATCTCCTTAATGTTTTATTTTTTTTTTCTAATTTATTAAATCATTTTTCATCTCTCTATATTACTATATTCCTCTCTATTTTTTAATCAATCCAAGACTTTCTTACTCTCTCCTATAGAATATATATCTCTATTTTCATTATCTCTTTTTAAGCTAATCAAATAAAAATAATTAAGAAATCTCTTATGTTGCATACTTTAATATATAAAATTTATGATAAATATATATTTTATCATTTAGATTTATCAACTAATTTAATTTTTTTGCTTTTCAGAATATAAAAATAATGCTTACATTATTAAAAATAATAGTTTATGTAATTTTCAAAATTCTATATACTTGTTAATTAAGAAAAATTTAGAAATGATTCAATATCTTCAAGATAATAACCACATTACTTCAATTTTTTCTTTTATATGCATGTGTGAGAACACCAGCATTATAATTCTCGATCACATTTGAGCTCCAAAGTTAAGCAAGTTTTGGTTAGAGTAGTATTAGGATGGATAACCTCTTGAGAAGTCCATAT
The DNA here is from genome assembly GCA_023846275.1 of Vanilla planifolia. NCBI lineage: Eukaryota > Viridiplantae > Streptophyta > Magnoliopsida > Asparagales > Orchidaceae > Vanilla > Vanilla planifolia. The sequence continues at coordinate 60,642 of JAIUJO010000492.1, forward strand.
ATTGCACTTATTCTTCATAACATTTTTTTAATGATTGACAATTAATTTTAATAATATGCTAATGTTAAAACTATTAAATTTTTGCATATGGTAATTTATAATAAGTATTTTAGTAATTAATTATTAATAGTAATATTATAACATTACTGTCAATGTTATATAACAATAAATATGGAACATCATATCATATAATAAAACAAGAACTTTAATGTTGTTTATTATTAAGAAAAATAGCATATATCAATTGTAACAAATTAGAATTAATTTATGTTCATAATAATATATATCTGTTGTATATATATATATATTAATTATCTAAATTACATTATACAAAGATAATATATTAAAGTTATTGTAGAATTTGTCATTTAGTTAGCTTATTAAATTAAACCATGAATTAAATATTATTAAATAAAAACTCAAAATATAATTTAAATATTTTGAATATTCAAAAATAGTAAAAAATCTCAAATATTCTTTATATTTAAATATTATTAATTAATATAAATATTTAACTTATTATATTTAATAAATATTATAAGTTTAATTTTTAAAATTTTTATTTTTTTAAATTATTTCTTAACCTTTTTTCTCATTATCTAATTATCACTCAAATTCTCTCATATCTTCTATTTTTTATTATTATTTTTTTGTTTGACTCTTTAATCTTTATCTCTTGTATCTTTCTTGGCCTCTCTTTCTCCTCTATCTCCCTATACTTTCTCTTTTCTCTCTCACTTTCATTTATTTATTCTGTCTATCTCCTTGTTGTTCTCTTTTCTTTTTCTCATCATCAAATCATCTTTCATCCCTCATTATTTTGATTTTCTTATTTATTTTTCTTTTATTAGTCAATGTTTTTCTCACCTTTTTATAAAATAGTTATCTCTATTTCTATTATCCATTTTTCTTCACATCAATTAACAATATTTAAAAATCTCTTATATTGTATAGTTTAATATATAATATTTGTGATCAATAAGTATTATATTATTTATATTTGTTATATAATTTAAGTATTTATTTATAATAATGATTACATAATAAAACATCTTATTTATTAATGTCTATATGATAAAAAATAATAATTTACTTAACTTTTTATTAATTGTATATAAAAAAATATTTATACAAGATTAATTATTGAATATAAATGAGCATAATGTTTTAAAAGCTTGCATGCAATTGAAAATTTAAAAATTTATATAAAATGGATCATTATCTTCAAGACAATAATCACATAACTATGACATTATCTTTTATATGCATGTGTGACTACACCAATATTATTCCATTTGATCTTATTAGATCTCCAAAGTTAAGAATCTTTGTGTGAGTAGTGTTGAAGCGGGTGACCTAAAAGTAGCCCTCATGTTGTATCTATTTTATCAAAGTAATCCTCATTTCAGTGAATGATAATTGATTTTAGTAACATATTAAAGTTAAAAAGTTAAATTATTATTAACTATCTTTTATAATTACAATTTTATTAATTAATTGTTAATAATAAATCTATAATTTATTATTAATTTTATATAATAATAAATATGATTCATCATATGATATAATAAAATAATAACATTAATTTAGTTTAATCTTAGATAAAATAACATACAATAGTTATAATAAATTAGAATTAATTTATAATTATAATAATATATATGTACTTCATATAAAAGTTTTTTAAATATGATAACGTTATATTATAGGCTATTATAATTAAAATATTATATCATTATTGATAAATATTATTTATATTTATTATCTATATTATTTCATATAAGATAACATAATACAATAACTATATTATTTATTATTTCAATAACTTTAAAATTTTAAGTAAAACTTCAATAACATAATATTAATTATCATATTATTTTTTAAACTTTAAGCTTTTTTACATTTTATTATTACAAAATATTATACATGACTAACTTGTTATATTCAATAAATATTATAATCTAAACTATTAATATTTATATTTTATTTAATAATTTTTCTCACTATTTTCTTATTATCTCAAAGTCTCTCATATTCTATCACTTCTTGCTCTCTTTTATTATCATTCTCTTTATTGTCTCTTTGTTCTTTATTTTCTTATACTTTTTTTATCATCCAACTCACCTTTACCATTCTTTACTTTCTCAATTCTCATTCTCTTCAACATTTTAACTTACTCTCTAAAACTCCTTTATGTTCTTTCTTTTCTTTCCTCATTAAATTATTTCTCATCAATCTCTAGTATAATTTTCCTCTATATTTTGCTCGTATAAATCTGTGGCTTTCTCTCTCTTACAAAATAGTTATCTTCATCTCCATTTTCCTTTCTTGGCCAATCAATTGAGAATATTTAAAAAATCTCCATTTTACATAATTTAATATATAATATATATTACAAATGTATGTGTAATTATTTATATTTATTACATATTTTAATTTTTTATTTATAAAAATGATAACATAATGAAAGAAAATCTTATCCATTAATGTTTATGTTAGCAAAAATAATAACTTATGTAATCATTTTAATAAATTTTATATCAAATAAATATTGATGTGATAATATATTATGACATATATGATAAGCACATTTTTTTAAAAGGAAACATGCTTGATAATTGTGAACATTTTAGAAATGGTTCATTATCTTCGATAAAATAACCACAAGAGTATGACTTTTTTATTACTTTATGCATGGGCAGCCACACGAGCATTATGACACTATATCTTTGGTTGAGAGTTGTATTGGGATGGGTGACCCTTAAGAAGTCCTAGTGTTGTAAATATTTTATCATATTTCTTCTCCTAAAATGATAGTTTATAATATCATGTTAATGTTAAAAAAATAAATTATTATAAATAATAGTTTATAATTATCAATGTAGTAATTAATGTTTAATAATACTTTATAGCATTTTTTTTATTTATAATAAAAAATAAAGGTAATATATAAGAATAATTATATAACTTATTATCTAGTAAAAGTTTTTAATTTTAAATATGCACAAAATAGCATTAAATTAATAATTAAAATATTCTTTAAATGTTTTAAATATTTTAAAGTTATAATAAATCACAAATAGTTTATATATTTTCTTATTATTATATATTATATATGATTAACTTGACATATTTAAAAAATATAATAAGATTAATTATTAATATTTAACTTTTATTTAATTATTTTTCTTACTTTATTCTTATTATCTCAATGTATCTGATATTCTCGCACTTTCTCTTCTCTTTTATAATAAAACTTTATTTATCTGTCTGTTCTCTTTCTCCATATATTTTTGTTTGCCACTCCTTCTCTTCTATCCTTCTCTACTTTTAGATTTCTCTCTCTTTCAATTATTATCTTAATATCCTCATTCTCTCTTTTTTCCCACTTCATTAAGTCTTCTATCATCTCTACCTATTATTTTTTCTTTCTTCATTTTGTGCTTATAATTTCTTACTTTCTCTTTAATGAAATAGTTATCTTCATCACTATTATCTCTTTTTTCTCTGATTAATTGACCATATTTAAGAAATATTTCATGTTGTATAGTTTAATATATAATATTTATGATTAATATATATTTTATTATTTAATTTGCTATATAATTTTATTTATTATTTGAATGATAACATAATTGATGAAAGACTTATATATTAAAGTCTATATTTATCAAAAGTAATACTTTATACAATATTTTTCTGACTTTATTTAAATGTAATATTTATATTAGAATAAATTATTAAATTCATAGCTAGAATAAGTTTTTAAAAGTGCATATTGAAGTGAACATGAGTGTGTGAATCACATAAAAGTGGGAAAATTATTGTTTTAAACAATTATTTAATATTTTTGGATTGTAATTCTTTTCTAAAATTTGTTATAAAACTAATTTCACGATTGTAGCATATATTTTTTTTACTAACATAATAATTTATAATTTTTATAAAGAAAATAAAAATTGAAATGGTACTCTAAAATTTTTAGGTGATTTAGTTCAAACTCAAGCCTAGGTCCACACCTAACTGATCTTAAAAAAAGTCCATTAGTAAAAGAATTATAACATTAAGTTTTTTCTTATGATTCACCTATAACTTACTAGCTTTTTCAAGTTTAATTATAAACTTGGCTTTTCCAAGCTTAACGCTAACACAACTTTTTACGATATCAAAAAGAACTCAGGCTTTCACAAACACAAAGCTACCAGAAAAAAAAAATATAGTGAGAAACTAATTTTGATAAAAACTAAAATTTTTCCAATGCTTGTTTATAAATGTAAAAGGGAGTGAAGACCAAAAAGTTAAAAAAGAATTAAGAAAGTGAAATCTTAGAAAACTTAGGCTTTGTTAAAAGTATTTGGAATTTAAAGAAGTCATTAGCCGTTGGTGCTGCCAGAGGAAATTTACTCTCATAGAAAATGATGCAGCCTCTATTTTAGACATTAAAATCTTTTTCAAATTCCTTTTTCAAATTCATTAGTCATTTTATTCATAATGGTTAAGAAATTATAAAAAAAAGGTTTTGTCATTGCTATTAGAAAGCTAGTGAAAAGTTGTTACAAAAGCTACCCCTAAAAATCTTATAAGGATCTTAAAATATTATCCAAAAATGGTTCTACTGTGGCATAAGATGTGCTAGTTGTTAGGTTATTAGGAAGGATTAAATGGAGCCTTTGGATTAGCATAGAAGAGATCTCAACTATCTAATCAAACACTATAAAGGTAGATGAGGTATGGAGTATTGGATAAAGTTGGATTTGTTTAGGGACATTCTATTTATTTGATTAATCAATGGTAAGACTGTGATTAGATTCAACCATAAGATTCAATTTGGAGAGATATAGTTCATTAGATAATGGATAGATTTTTATCAAAAAGTAGAAATAAAAATAGCAATCTAATGAAGTATAACGTGATAGCAACCATAGGATGGATCAATAGGATACTGTGGATAAAGTAGTAACCATCTAATACACTAATCAAATGAATGGTTTGTTAGTTTAAGATAACTATTTAAAGGTTGAGGTGATCTCCATTGTGCAATCTTTAAAATGTGTGATGAATTTTGGATGGAGACCATCATAGGGGACATAGTCCTACGTTGCAAGATAGGAAACCTACTTGGTCTCTATATGAATTCGCTAGAATATAACTTGTGAACAAAAAATATGTTGGCTTCCCATTTGTGCGATCAAGATTTGGTCACCTTGCAAGACTGTTTATCCATGTTTGACCCATCCCACACTTATAATTGATTCGAATGCTCCTTAGTTCAATCCAATGCATTACCTCTTTTGGTTTTCGAGTTTGTCTTGAACGGAAATGAGTTGTTAGGATTAGGATTTAATTGTTTTTCACTACCCAATGCTAAGGATTAAGCTCGGCCCAAGGCTTTTGCATTCTAACATAGCTTTGGATGTAGCATAAAATTATTTTATTTGTTTAATAACTAAATGTTTAAAAGTATTTTTTTCTTGATGTAGTCAATATTTAAAAATCAACTAAACATAAAATTTGGCAAAAAAAAAACAATAGTATGATTTAATCAAAGAAATAATGTTTGAAAAATAAAATTATGTTAAATCAATGAATGCTTTAATTTAAACATAGAAAAGAATTAAGAGTTTGAACAATGGAATAACATTCATTTGCTAAATAAAGAAGATGATCAAACAATTTAGATTCCTAAATATGATTTGAAATTGATGCAAATGTAGTGTGCCGTGAAATCGATAAGCTAACATTTTATTTAAAGGTAAAATGAAACCTTATCAAAGTTGATGTTCATGTCTTCAATCTTTGAAGCTCGTTGAACACTCTAAGGTGTTTTTAAGACCACAAGTTCACAATGTTCAAGGTTCATTACCTATTCTTTAGATTTAATCCTATTACACACTATAAAATCTCATTAAAATAAAAGGATAAACTTTAAAGGCTTGATCCATAAAATGGAAGGGTGGCCAAACACATATGTTTGATAATTCAGAATATTTTAGAAATTGTTCATTATCTTCAAGATAATAAACACACAACTATGATTCTTTGTTATTTGTATGCATGTGTAACAACACTAGTATTATAGCACTAGATTGCATTTGAACTCCAAAGTTAAGAATGCTTGGGTGAGAGTAGTATTAGGGCTGGTGATCTCTTTAGATGTCATTGAGTCATATCTATTTTTCATAGCATTCCTTTTTCTCTTGATCGATAATTAGTTTAAATAACATGTTAATGTCTAAAAATATTATTATAAATTTTAGTGTATAATTACTATTTTATTAATTAACTGTTATTAATACCTTTATAACATTATTATTAGTTTTATAAAATAATAAATATGACAAATCAAATGATATAATAAAATAATTATTTTAATATAATCTCATATTTAGCAAAATAAATTAAGTCAATTATAATAAATAATAAATAATTTATTTTTATAATTATAAATTTTCAATGCATTTAAAGTTTTATAAATAAAGTAATATTATATTATAAGATATTAGAAATCTTTAATTAAATCATTACGGTTAAGTATTATTTATATTTCTTATCTATCTTGCATCATATAAAGATAATAAATTAGAATAACTATATTATTAATCATTTAATTAACATTTTAAATTTTTATTATATAATAATAAAATATTAAATTTTGTAGTAAAATATTATTTAAATATTTGAAACATTCTAAAATATTAATATATAAAAATATGTTTTATATATTATTATTAAATAATATTATATATGATTAAATTATTGTATTTAAAAAATATTATAATTTTTATTATTAAGATTTAACTTTTATTTAATTATTTTTGCTTTTTTTCTCTTTATCTCAATGTCTCTCATATTCTCAGTTCTTTCTCTCTAATATTATAATTCTCTTATTTGTCTCTTCATTCTCTATCATCTTATATTTTTTTGGCCTCTCTTATCTATCATTTTCTACTTTCCTATTTCTATCTCGTTCACTTTTTTATTTATTCTTTTTTTCTCTTATATGTTCTCCCCTTTTTTCCACTTGATTAAATCGTCTCTTTGATGTCTATCTATTAATATGTTTCTTTTTATTTAACTGTTATCATTCCATAACTTTCTATCTCTTATAGAATAGTTGCCTTCATTTTTAAACATAGAATTTTTTTATATTATAGAATATTAAAAATATAAAATCATATCATTAATAATAAAAAATATTAACATTTATTATCTATATTATATCATATAAAGTTAATATATTAGAATAATCATATTACTTATTACTTGATTAACTTTTTAAATTTATTTTGAACAAAAAAAATTAAATTAATAATAAAAATTTCATCTAAGTATTTGTAATATCTTAAAATAATAATAAACCTAAAATATTATTTATATTTTATTTTTATTAAATATTATATATTATTAATTATTATATTTTATAAATATTATAAGTTTAATTATTACAATTTAACTGTCATTTAATATTTCTCTCAATTTTTTTCTCTTTATTTTAATATCATTAATTTTCCCTCACTTTCTTCTCTTTATTGTTATCCTTCACTTATTTGTCTTTTCATTCTTTATCTCTTTATATTCTTCTTAGGCTTTATAGTGCTCCTTTATGCATCTGTACTTTCTCATTTCTTTCTCTTTCACTTATTTATTTATTCTTTTCATCTCCTCTAAGTTCTTCCTTTTCCTTTCTACAATGTTTCATCTATCAACATTGTAATTTATCTCTCTATTTTGCTCTTTTCAATTAATAACTTTTCTTATCTTATATAAAGTAACTATCTTTATCTCCATTATAACTTTTTTAGCCCATTAATTAATAGTATTTGAGAAATATCTCATTTTCCATAGTTTAATATATTATAATTTCTAATAATAAATGTTTTATTAGTTATATTTATAACATAATTTAGTTTCCTTATTTATAAGAATGATAAAATAGTAAAAGAAAATCTTTTCAATTATTATCTACACTATCAAAAATAATAGATTATGCAATAAATTCTTATTAATTTTACTATAAATAAAATATTGATATTTGAACAAATTATTACCTATATAATAACCATAATTTTTTTTAAAGTAAATATGCTTGAAAATTTAGAAAATTATAAAAATTGTTCATTATATTCAAGACAATAATCACATAGTTATTATTTTTTTATCTACATGTGTGACCATATAATTAGTCTAACAAAACATCATTAGAACTCCAATGTTAGGAATGCTTGAGTGAGAGTAGTCTTGAGAAGAGTGACATCTTAACAAGTCCTCATATTATAGTTAGTTTTTCAGAGTATTTCTTTTTCTAATTAATGAAAATTGTTTTCAAAAACATATTAATGTTAAAAAGTTTAATTATTGGAAATAATATTTTATAATTAGGATTTTCATAATTAATACCTAAAAAATAATTTATAATATTATTATCAATTTCATATAATAAGAAAAATACATATCATATGATGTAGTAAAATAATAAATTTAATATAATTTAATATTGAGTTAAACATCTTATATTAATTAAAATAAATCAAAATTAATTTATGTTTATAATAGTATATAAATATTGTGTATTGATATTTTAAATATAATAATATTTTACTTTAGAATATTAGAAATCTAAATTTATGACATTGATGTTAAATATTATTCATAGTTTTTTTTCTATATTACATTATATAAAGATAGTATATTATATTAATTATATTACTTATTATTTAATTTATTTTAAAGGTTTAAATATTTTTAAAAAATATTAAATTAATAGTTAAAATATTCTTAAATAATTTGTAGTATCCAAAAAGGTACTAAAATGTTTTATATTATATTATTTTTAAATATAATATATGATTAACTTATTATATTTAATAAATATTCTTAGCTAAATTATTAAAATTGAACTTTATTTAATTATTTGTTTCATTTTTTTATTTTATTCAATGTCTCTCATTTTCTCTCACTTCCATCTCTATCATATTATCATTCTTTTATTTGTCACCTCATTTTCTATCTCTTTATACATTTTCTTCGTAATCCTCTCTTCTATATCTTCCTTTATGTTTTTGTTTATTTCTTTATTTCACTTATTTATTTATTCTCTTTATCATCTCCATGTATTTGTTTTATTCCTCTTTATTAAATTATCTCTTAACTATCTTTACTATTTTCCTCTGTACTTTGCTCTTATCAATATATGACCTACTCTGTTTTACACAATAGTTATCTCCAACACAATTATCTCATTCTTAGCCAATAAATTTATATTATTGAAGAAATCTCTCTTATTGCATATTTTAATATGTAATATTTATGATAAATATACATTTTATTTCTTGTATTTATTATGTAATTTAATTTTTTATTTACCAGAATGATAACAAAATGGAAAGAAATCATATATATTAATGTCTATGTTATGAAAAATAATAGTTTATGTAATTTTCATTAATTTTTTTAAAGATAATATTGTTATAAGAATATATTAAGACATATATAATAAGCATATAATTTTTTATAATACATATGTTTGATACTTAAGAGATTTTTTTAATTAGATAATTATCTTCTAAAAAATAATCACATAACTCTAATGTTTTATCTTTTGTATGCTTGTGTGACTAAATGAGCATTATAGCATAGGATCTCATTAAAACTTCAAAGTTCAGAATCCTTAGGTAAGAGTACTTTGGGATGGGTGACAACTTGAGAAGACATTATGCTACATTAATATTTTTAATATGTTTCTTATTCTAATGAACACCAATTAATTTTAATGACATGTTAATATTAAAAAATTAATATTATAAATAATGGTTTATAATTAGCATTTTATTAACTAAATTTTAATAAAAAATTAATAATATTATTTTTAATTTAATAGAATAAAAAATATGGCATATCATGTGATATAATAACATAATAACTTTAGTAAAGTTTAGCATTGAGCAAAATAACTTATACCAATTATTATAAATTAGAAATAATTTATGTTTATAATGTATATACATGTTGTGTATGGGACATTTAACATATAGTAATATTATATTATAAAAAATTAGAAATTTAAAGTTATCTCTCTAATGTTAAATTTTATATTTTTTAAGTATGTAAACTAGATCATATAAAAATAATACATTAGAATAATTGTATTATTTATTATTTAATTAACATTTTTTTTAATATTAAGTTTGAATAAAATAATAATAAATTAGAAGTCAAAATATTTTTTAAACATCTCTAATGCTCTTAAATAATAATAAACATCAAATATTTTTTTTATATTCTATTATTATAATTATATACTTTATTAGTATATAATATTTATTGAATATTATAAGTTTAATTATTAATATTTTAATTTTATTTATTTATTTCTCTTACTATTTTCTCTTTTTCTTAATGTGTCTCACTTTTTCCCACTTCTCCCTCTCTCTCATTATAATTCTCTTATTTGTCTCTTCATTGTCTATCTTCTTATACTTTTTTTAGACTTTGTCATCTATTCATCTCTACTTTCTCATTGCTTTCTCTCTTCCCCTTATTTGTTTATTCTCTCTATTTCCTATTTGTTCTCCCATTTCTTTTACTCATTAAATCATGTCACATCTCCCTTACAAAATAGTTATCTTCCTTTTTATTATCACTTTTTCAACCATCAATTAATAATATTTAAGAAATATTTCATTTTGGATATTTTTATATGTAAATTTTTTATAAAAAATATTTTATTAGTAGTATTTATTATGAAATTTTTCTTATTTATAAGAACTATAAAATAATGTTAAAAACTCTTATTTAGTAATGTCTACTTTATCATAAATAATAGTTTATGTAATGTTTTCTTAATTTTATATAATTAAACTATTGCTATTAAAATATATTATGCGATGTATAATAAGCATATTTTTTAAAAGTGTGTGTGTTTGATAATTTATAAAATTTTAGAAAATGGTTTGTTATCTTCAAAATAATAATCACACACTATAATTTTTTATCTAATGAGTTCTTATGGAATCGCACGTATATTATGGCACTAGATCTCATTAAAAGTTTAAAATTAAGGATAATTAGTCTATAATGGCATTTAGATGGGTGATATCTCGAGAATTCATCATGTTCTATCCATTATATCACAACATTTTTTTCTAATGATTGATAATTTATTTTAGTGATATATTAATATTAAAAAAATAAAAAATTATTAATATTTTTATAGAATTATAATTAATTTCATATAATTAATTAATATGAAAAATCAAAAGTCATAATAAAATAATAATTTTAATTTATGTTAATATCGATTAAAATACCTTATATGAATTGTAATAAATAAGTATTAATTTATATATATATATATATATATATATATATATATATATATATATATATATATATATATATATATATATATATATATAATGTGTGTAGAATTTTTGAAATATAGAATTATTGTACCACAGAATGTTTGAAATATATAATAAAATATTATAATAATCATGTCATTTAATATTTAATTAATTTTTTTTATTTTATTTTGAACTAAATAATATTAAATTAATAGTTAAAATATTTTTAAAATATTTTTTGAATTTCATAAAATATTAATAAATCTAAAATATATATTATACTTTACTACTATTAAATATTATATATTTCTAATTTAGTATATTCAGTAGATATTATGAGTTTAATTATTAAGGTTTAAATTTATTTAATCATTTCCCTAACTTTTTTCTCTCTTTCTTAATGTCTCTCACTTCCTTCTCTATCCCATTATCATCCTTTTTTATATCTCTTCATTCTCCATCTCTTTATATACTTTTTGTCCCCTCTCTTTTTTCTTTCTATACATTTTTATTTCCTTCTCATCTTTACTTATTTTTTTATTCTCTTTATCTACTCTATGTTCTCTCTTTTTTGTCTCTTCACTAAATCATGTCTTATTTATCTCTATTGCAATTCTTCTCTCTTCACTAAATCATGTCTTATAAAATAATATAAGATATTTCTTATATTAATGTCTACATTATCAAAAATAATAGTTTATATAATTTTTTATTAATTTTTATAAATAAAATATTGATAATATAATAAATTATGAGAAATATAATAAGTATATTTTTTTAAAAGTGAATGGTCTTGATAATTTAGAAAATTTTAGAAATTGTACGTTATCTTCAAAGCAATCATCACATAACTATAATGTTTTTTATATGCATGTGTGACCACATGAGTATTATAACACGAGATGTACTTAGAACTCGAAAGTTATGTATGCTTGGGTGAGAGTAGTGTTGGGAAGGGTGATCTTCTAGGAAGTTCTCATTTTACACCAATTGTTTCACAACATTTGTTTTATAAGTGAACAATAATTGTTTTAACAAGATTTTAATTAAAAAAATTAAATTATTATAAATGATTGTTTATAGTTATCATTTTCATATTTAATTGTTAATAAACACTTTATAAATTAATTTTAAATTCAAAATAATAATAAATATTGCACAACATATTAATAAAAAAATAATAACTTTAATATAGTTTAATATTAGGTATAATAGCTTATATGTATTATAATAAATTAGAATTATTATATGTTTGTAATGGTATATATATTATTTATAAAACTTTTTAAATATAGTAATGTTATATTATAAAATATTAAAAATCGAAAGTTATATCATTAATATTAAATATTATTTACATTTATTAAAGATAATATATTAGAATAATTATATTATTTGTTGCTTAATAAATTTTTTAATTTTAAGTATAAATAAAATAATGTTAAATTAATAGTCACTATATTTTTAAAATATTTGCAATATTCAAAATATTATTAAATCAAAAATAGTTTTTTATCTTATTCTTATTAAATATTAAATATTATTAACCTATTATATTTAACAAATGTTATAAAATTAACTAAATGATTTAGATCTCATCTAGTCATATTTTTAACCTCTAGTCTTATTGCTTTGTTTGATGATAATAAGTCCTAAAAATTTCTAATGAATTTGTTAAAAGGAGAATTTAGATTTTAGGTAGCCAACACTCATTTTCATGGGAGAACTAAAAGAAGAAGAAAAGCAAATGTTAAATCCCACGAAATATTTATGTTTTTCAATTTTATTTACATTCGTTGTTAAGCTCGATTGAAATATTTATTATAAGGAGCATAAATTAAATTCAAATTAATCTTAGAATAACATTTTGGTTTTCAATATTTTTTATCCATCCCCCTTAATTGTTTTTATGATCATTTTTATCTTCAAAATATTTTTGAAATCATTAATTAATCTCTTTTTCAAAAAATGTGTTAATAAAATTAATTAATAGGTAGAAAATTTAATAACCAAAAATAAACTAATTATCACTTGAACCACACCAGTTGCTAAAATCGGTGTGGTTCAGTCATAACTAATTCTAAACATGGTTTGCTACACCAAATGCTTTCCATACTCAATACCGTGCATTATGTTTTTGTTTGGGTCATCAATCCTTCATTTATAAATCAAATAAAGTATATATAAGTAGCTGTTAGATGCAGGTGCATCCAACCAAGTTATTTGCTTAAATACAATTGTAACAAAGATATTTATAGGCAGAAGAAAGCAGTGCAGATAAGCAACATTGGACTAAACACCGAAAGCTTTTTTGCATGATGAATACCTAAATTGTGGGATTAATATGAACCATTCGATCGCAAATTTTGTGATCGAATGATAACTGTTGTATCACATTCCTCAAAAGTAGCAATTCTATGAACAATTTGATCACACAATTTTGCAATTACATGGTCAATATTTTATCCACTCAAAAAGTGAAATCCTACCATCAGATCACGATTCTAATCTGATGGTCTCAAATCAATTTCATATTTCTAAAAACAAGAATTCAATTGCATCCATATGATTACGTAGTTTTTGCTATCGAACTATCCCTCATTATTTCGATCAAACATACACAATGATTATTTTAGACATTATTTCAATCCTTTAGATTTTTTTATATCCTAACTAAACTATTTCATAAGCTGCAAAAATTGTATCGACTAAATTTTGTGTTTGGTAAGTACTTTTAGCAGTTAAAAATTTCCTATAAATAAAAGTTTTTTTTATGAAAACAAAAGGAGGAATTTTTATGTGATCCAAGGAAAAGTTTTAAGAAAAAATATTCAAGTAGTTTGCAGCTTGTTCCCGTCATCGTTTTCATATGGTGCTGCACCATTTAGTCATCAAGCTCTTGAAATTGTTTTCTTTCTCAAATCAACATAGTTATTAACTTTCTTGACCCGTAACTTATTTAATTAAGATACTTATGCCTATTAAATGGTTGCTTCAAGAATAGGAAATTTTTAGCTTTTACTTATATTTTATCTTCGAATATTTTTCTTCTATTATCATTTTATTTCATTGTCACACTATAGTAGCCTGTGAAATTTTAGCCTACCTGTATTTTGCAAAACGTTTATATTGCATTTGTCTTTACTTGGTTTTTGTCGTTGGTGGATATAGGATTGTTTTATTAGTTGAACCACCTTAAATTTAACACTTGATGTTTTAATTATTGTTGATTTTCTAATTACATGACTTTTATAAAACTTAATATGTTTTATAATAAAATTAAAATTTATAAAAAATAATATTTATATATTTCTTAAACCATAATAAAAATTACTTTAAATATTTTATTAAAATGGTTTGTACAAAACAAAAATTTTATTCCTAGCTATTCACTCCCTCCACCTCTTATTAAATCTCACTTGAATTGGTATAAGAGAAAAGACGCTTTCTTTTGAGACAAAATTCCCAGGGAAGAACCATGGCTCAAATTGATGCTTCAACAAGTTTAGGTGAAGGTGCATCTTAAAATAGGCCACCATTATTTTTTGGAGATTATTATCTTTATTAGACAACTAAGATAGTTAGTTATTTAAGATCAATTGATAGAGATATATGGCAATTTATGCAAGTTCTTTTTTAATTCCCATTAAGAAAAATAAACAAAGCACTTTTGTACCTAAATCTTTCTATGAAACAGATTATTATGAAAAATATAAAGTGAAAATAAATGATTGGGCTATAAACATTCTAAATTGTGCATCAGATGCTATTAAAGTTTATAGAATTATGACCTTAAAAATAGCTTATGAAAATTTGCATAAATTAGAAGTAACATACGAATGAACCTCTTTAGTTAAGCAAAATAAAATAAAATGATGATGCATGATTATGAGTTATTTAGGAATCTTATAAATGAAACAATTAAAAGCATGTTTACAAGAATAATAATATTACCAATGAACTTGCTAGAATTTGACCCAATTAGTATGATCCATTAAACACCATCATTAAGTGACCAAAAATATTTCTCGATGATAAAAGATGACTTGATGGGTAAGGTATTGAAAAATGAGCTAAAAATGGAAAGGTGAAAAAAGAAGAACCATTAGTTCAAAATAAAAATACAAAGAAGGAACAAGCAATAGTATTGAAGATGTAGAGAGGCATTTTAGAAGAGGCCTCAATTGATGATGATGGTAATTTCTAATAGATTATTTAAAATTTTTAATGTTATAGAAAATTACATAAAAAAGTTTCTAAAAATAAAAATAAGAATAAGAAGAAAAAAACATTGAAAGCACCTTATAGTGATTCAAAAGAAACCAGTACAAGTGAAGAGGAAAAAATAATAAAGGACTATTTTGCATGTTACTAGGGAAGAAGAGGAAGAAGAGAGTGCATAATCAAGAAAAAGAGGCAAATTACTCCAAAAAAATTCACTAAATAATTACTTTATGTTTGCAAAAAGTTTGAAAATTTAAAAATAATAAAAAACTTTGAAAGAAAGACCGTGAATATCTGTCATTTTGAACACATTAGAGAAAATGTTGACATTTATTTAAAGAACATAGAGAAACCAAATAACGATTTTGAACAAAAATTAAAAGAGAATGCATCATTTGATAAGGAATTTAGTGATTCTAAATCTTCACACTCTACTTGCTCAACTTCAAATCTAAAACAAATTAATAATCATATTTTTATTACAATTGCTAAAAGATCTCATATGCATAACATTGTTGATATTTTACATGGTTTAATCATAGGCTTAGATTCCATAATTGTATGCAACCTGGTCATACTTAAACATTTATGTAGGATTATATCTAAAATTTATTCTAAATTTCCTACTTTTAAATCGATAGTGAAAGAAAATAATTCCTTAAACATAAATGTGTTGAACCCAAAATGACTTGCGTTCTTAAATGTAATAATTAAAATAAAATATTACATATCTGAATTTTGATAAATAAAATTTAATTAAATATTAGTATAAAAGAGATGAAAATAAATAATATTTTAAAAATCAAGTTTAAAGGATTTAAATAAATAATTAAAAAAGAAATAGTTAAGAAAATCCGAAAACTATTAAACTAACTTAGGATCATCTTAATTAAAATGATATATGTGAAATTTTGATTGAGTTTAAAATTGATCATGTAATAATTAATCTTTTATAGCAAGTTTAAATAAACATTCATATATTATGTTTTGCATAGTACTTGTAAAAAAAATTAATGAAATCAATTTGAAAAAATTGAAAGAGTTGACACATAGACAATTAGATAAACCTATATTTAAATATTTGTTAAAAATTTATTTGATGACCTATTGGTTGATAATTTAATAAACATTTAAGGTTATGAATAGTTACAAAATTTGGATTATGTCACTTTAGTTGATAACAAAAAAGGAGAGTAATAGAAATTAAAAGAATAAGCATAAATCGAGTGGGATAATTATTACAGTAATAGAATACATATAAGTGATTTTGTACTTAATTATTTTTCATATTCTTTTATAAATAGTTTATAATTTTATTAAATTAATTAAAGGTTTTGTTATCATCAAAAAAATGAGATTGTTGTATTATTGACCCTACCTACAATGCTTTAATTGATGATTACAAATCCTATATAATTCTAATTAATATTGGTTTTAGTGAATTTGAGATTTTTGGTAGTCGATACTCGTATTTGTGGGAGAAACTAAAAGAAGAAGATGTGCAAATGTTAAATCTCATAAAGATCATTTTGGTTGGAGTGGCAAACCACAAATGGTTGCATTTCCAACTTAATTTAAGGATTCTAATTTTATTTTCATTAGAATGTTAAGCTTAACTAAAATATTTATTATAAGGAACATATATTAAATTTAAATTAATCTTATAACAACATTTAAGTTTCCAATATTTTTGATCCATTATCCTTGATTATCTTGACCAATATTTTATCTAAATAAGATTTCAAAAATTATTAAATAATTTAATGTTAAAAAGTGTTAATAATATTAATAATTATAAAAAATTAAATATTAAAAAAAATCTAATAATCTCCTAAACCACATTGGAAGCTAAGGTGAATTAGTGTGGTTCAGCTGTAATAAATGCTTTATACAACTTGTTAAAAACTTATGACGTGACTTTTACAAAACTTAATATCTTTTAAAATAAAATTAAAAATTATTAGGGAATGACTTTTATGTATTTTTAAACATTATAAAAAATTATTATAAATATTTTGTAATAAACAAAAATTTTATTCCTAGTAATTCACCTCCCCTTACTAAACCTCACTTCACATCTCACTTGATTGAATGGACCCGATAAACTCTTGCTTTATCCAACTATCCAAAGCTGATTTGTCATTACAAAGTTTGATCGAACTGTTGAGATATCCTCTGTGCCTATCAAACATTTTTAATCTATCCCAACTAATGACTAAATAACTACCCATTATTTTAAGCTAATTAGAAGCTTCTTTTCTAACAGTTTTTCATTAACTATTTAATGTTAATGATAAAAACTTTAAAATAAATATCTAACCAGTATGAATCAAATAACTAATGATTGTAAAAAAATATTTTAACAACTCAAAAAAGTGCAACATCAAATTCTAGAGGCATAAATTTACTCTAGGAACACCTACGACTTTGACTACTTGAAATTCTAAATTCTTTCAGCTAATCCTAAATCTTCTATGCTTTCATTTTCTTGATTCTTTTCTTATTTTTGACCTCTTGGCACTTTCTTACATTCATGAAAAGGTTAAAGATATTTTTATGTTTTTATAGAAACTTTGTTTCGTACTATATTTTTATTAATGTTTTGGGTTGGGTTGCCTGACGTTTACGAAAGTCAGAGTTTAATTTGATCTAATAAAAAGTCAAGTTAAGTTTGATCTCATAAAAGCTAAGGTTAGATTTGAACCTACAAAGGCTTGTTGGTTAAAAATAAATCATAAAGAAAACCACTAATTTTATTTCTTTTCTAATGGAGTTTTTCTTGACATTTGTTGGGTGTTGATGTGGCCTCTAATTAGAATCAAACCACCTAAACATTTTGGTATAGTAATCCAACATTTATTTTTATTATAAAAGTTATAAATTATTATATTTGTAAATCAAAGTTTTCTATAAATAATAAATTATTTTAATAAATTTTTTTTGAAAATAAAAAAATTTCAAAAATAAAGAAAATAGTTTAAAATAATAATCCACCCCATTTTTGTGGGATTTACACAAGTTTTCATTTCAATATCCACTATTAAAAAAATTATTAATGTTAAATATGTCATAATATATTCTAAAGTTAATATTTTAATTATAAAAAATTATTAAAGAATTATATTAAATATTCTTTTTTATATCAAAGACATTAATATATAAGATTTTCTACCATTTTGTCATTATAATTATAAGAAAAAAAATTAAATAATGTAAAAAATATAAATAATAAAATATATATGTAACATAAATCTTATATATTAAACTATGCCACATTAGAGATTCCTTAAATATTTTTAATTGATATGTTAAAAAAGAGATAATGGAGAAAGAAAACTATTTTGTAAGAGAGAGAAAGGCATAAGTTGATAAGAGCAAAATAGAGAATGAAATAGTATATAGATAGAGGTGAGAGAAGATTTATTAAAGAGGAAAATAAAAGAAAAATATATTTTCGATAAAGAGAATAAATAAATAAATAATAGAGAAATTAAGAAAGTAGGAAGAATAAAGGAGATAGAGAGGCTAAGAAATATATGAATAGATAGAGAATAAGGAGACAAATAAAGATTAATAATAAGTGAGAAGAGAGTTAGAATAATAAAGGCAAAGAGATAAAGATAAAAAAGCTAGAGAACTAATTAATATGACAAGTTAATCATATATATTAATTAATAATAATAAAATTGAAAAGATATATGAGGTTTATTATTTATTTATTACTATTTTTAAAATTTAAGGAATATTTTGATAATTAATCATATATTATTTTATTCTATCATAAAACTTCAAAAACTATAAAATAATTAATAATATAATTATTCTAATATGTTATCTTTATATGATGTAATTTAGATAATAAATGTAAATAATATTTAATAATAATGATATAATTTTAAATTTTAACATTCTATTATGTAATATTACTATATTTAAAAAACATTATGCACATCATATATGTACTATTATAGATAAAAAATAATTATAATTTATTATAATTAAAAATAAGTTATTTTACTCAATATTAAACCTTATTAAATTTATTATACTATTATATCATATGATGTGCAATATTCATTATTATATGAAATTGGTAATAATATTATAAAATAATTATTAACAAATAATTAATGAAATAGATATTATAAGTAATAATTTATATTAATTTAATTTTTCAACATATACATGTTATTACAAAGTTATCATTAATTAGAATAGAAATTGTTAATGAAAAAATATTTGCAACATGAGAATTTCTAAAGAGGTCATCCATCTTAATTTTACTCTCCCCCAAGCATGCTAAACTTTGGACCTCTAATAAGATCGAGTGCTATGATACTAATGTGGTCACACATACATTTGAAAAGATAAAATCGTGGTTATCTTATTATGTTTTTGAAGATAATGTACCATTTTATGAACTTTTTTAAAGTATCAAGCATATGTACTTCTAGAAAAAATTATGCAAATATATATGTCATAATATAATCAAATATAAATATTTTATATATATATAATGTGCAAAAAAATTCCATAAACTATTATTTTTTATAACATAAATATTAATACAAGATTTTCTTTTATTTTGTTATTAATCTTAAAAAAAATTAGATTTTATAACAAATATAAATAATTAAATATTTATTGATCATAAATATTACACATTAAACTATGCATCATGATAGATTTTCTTAATATTGTTAATTTATTGGTTAAAAAAATAATAATACAGGTAGAGATAACTATTTTATAAGAGTGAAAGAAAGAAAGATTTATCAGAGGATAATAAAGATAAAAGTAACAACAAAGATAGATGAGACATGATTTAATGAAGAGAAGAAAAAGAGAGAAGATGGAGTACAAATAGACTATAAATAAATAAGTTAAAGAAAGAGAAATGAGAAGGTAGGAAAGGGCAAAGAGATAAATTAGACAAAGAGGCTAAGAAAAATATAAAAAGAAAGAGATTGAAGAGTCAAATAAAATAATGATAATTTGGGAGATAAGTGAAGGAATGAGAGCAACATTGAGATAAAGAGAAAAAATAAGAGAAACAATTAAATAAAAGTTAAATATTAAAAATTAAAGCAATAAATTTATTAAATAATATTTAATTATTATAAATTTAATTTTTATTTTATTTTATAATATCATAAATATCTAAAGAAATTGTTGAATATTTATTTAACATTATTTTATTGATATTGTAATTTTAAAACTTAATTAATTAATGAATAAAATAATTATTTTAATATATTATATTTATATGATGTAATATAAATAATAAATATAAACAATATTTAACATTAATAAAATAATATTTTATTTTAGGAATTTAATAATATATAATTACTTTATTTAAAAATTTTATTTATAATATATACACATTATTATATATATTAATTAATTGTAATTTATTATATTTGAGAGATTTTATTTTTCTAATTACTTAACTATATATAATTTATTATTTTATATTATTATATTCAGTGCCATTTTAATTATTATATAAAAGTAATAATAATGTGACAAAATTAATATGAAAAATTCATTACTAAAATGTTTATTATTGATAATCATTTATAATATTATTATTTTTTAATATTAAAATGTTATTAAAATTAATTCTCATTCATTTAAAAAAATGCTTCAAAAAATATGTGCAACATAGGGACATTGAAAGTGGTCACCCATCCATATACTACTTTCGCCTAGGCAAGCTTAACTTTGGAGCTCAAATGAGATTTATTATTATAATACAATATTATTGTTTTTAAATAATTCTACCTTCATTCCATATATAAAATTATAAAAACAAATTAATTCTAATTTAATAAAAATAATTTAACTTCTTTTACTTAATATTAAATTATATTAAAAGTGTTATTTCATTATATGATATGATGTGAGATATTTAATATTATAAAAAATAATAATAGTATTATATATTTTTAATAATAATTAATTACTAAATTGGTAATTATAAACAATCAGTTATAAAAATTTAATTCTTTAATATTAAAATGTTATTATAATAAATTATTATTCATTAGAAATAGGAATGCTATGAAAATATTTGTAAACAAATATAGACTTCTCAAGAGGTCACCCATCCAAATACAACTCACACCCAAAAATGCTTAGCTTTTTTGTTCTAATGAGATGTAGTGCTTTAATATTTGTTTAGTCACACATGCATATAAAATCAAAAAGAAAAATCATTGTTGTGTGATTATTCTCTTAAAGAGAATAAACCATTTAAAAAAAATTCTAAATTATAAAACATATATGTTGGGTCACCTTTTTTTTGGGTCAAGCCTTATGTGTTTTAACATTTTATTTGAACGAGTTTGTTTATTGTGAAAAAAGTTTACATGTAAAGAACAAGCTATACATTTTGAACATAGTGAATTAGCAGTCTTCAAAGCACCTTGGAGTGTTCAAAATGCTTCAAAGATTGAATATATACACATCAGCTTTGATAAAGTTTTATTTCATTTTGAAATAAAATGTTACCTTATTAATTTTAAGGAACTTTCATTTCAAATAAATTTCAAATCATGTTCAAGCATAAAAAAGTTTAATCATTTCCTTTATCTTGCAAATAGCAAAGACTCAATTTTTTAATCACTCAATTATTTTCTTAGATCAAATCCTACTTAAATAATTCATTAATTTAACATAATTTTATTTTTCAATCACTCTTTCTTTGGTTAAATCATACTTTTGGAATTTTGCCAAATCATACTTTAGGATGATTGTTAAAAGTCTCAGTTTGAGCTAAGCATGAGGATAACGTAAGGAAAAATAGTCGGGTCTAGATGGGTTGACTTGTTGTAGTTCATAAAGAATTGCTAAACTGGATGAGAAAATGCATTGTATCAAATATAGGTATACGATGGGTCGAAAGTGGATGAACTTGTATGATACAAGTCTATCCAAGTGAGTAAATCTTGGGTGCACAAAGGAGGAGCAAGCCAATATTAGGTTCATAGGTTACATCTAGTTGAACGCATATAAATACCAAATACATTTCCTTTACTACATTATGGAACAATGTCCCTTGTGATAGTCTCCATGAAAACCCGATAGTGCTCACCACCATTCAATTGCACATTTTCTTAATCATATGAAGGAGATCCCCTCCAACCTTAAACAGTGATCTCAATCAATTAAGTCGTCCATTTGGTGAGCCAATTAGACGGTTACTGCTTCATCCTTTATAACCGACTAATCCATCATGTGGTCATTATCTTCTCTGACATAATTAGACAATTATTTTTATTTCTAATTTTTTAAATAATCTTTTCTTTATCTTATGACCCAAAACTCATCATTAGAATACTACACACCATGTAAAATCCTAATTTTATTATTTATTAATTGAACAATCTAGATCTCATCTAACTTGATCGAATGGACGAGATCAAATCCATCTTGATAAAATCATTTAGATCCACTTTGTAGAGTTTTATTAGATGGTTGTGATCTCCTCTGCTTTCATGTAATAGCTGTAGTTAATCTCGCTTAACAACTAAAAAACTAGCTATTATTATGCCACTGTAGTAGTTATTTTTGAAGAATATTTTAAGACATTTTTAAGTTATTTGAAAACTACTTTTATAACATCATTTTACTCACTTTCTATTAGCTATGACAAAAAAATTTTTATAAATTCCTGACTATTGTGAATGAAATGACTAACAAATATGAAAAAGATTTTAATATCTCAAAAAAGGGCTACATCATATTATACTGGCATAAATTTCCTCTTGCATCACCTATGATTTATGACTACTTGAAATTCCAAATTCTACCAACTAAGCTTAATTCTTCTAAAGTTTTATTTTCTCAATTATTTTCTTAATTTTGAACTCTTTATGCCTTTTTACTTTGATAAATAAGTACAGGAAAATTTATACATTTTTATTAGCAATTTGTCTATTTCTATATCTTAATTTTCATATTAGGTTGGGAGGTTGACAATTAGGAAAGCAAAAGTTTGGCTTGATCTAATAAAAAATCAAGGTATGATTGACCTTATAAAAGTTTGAGTTATAGTTGAACCCATAAAATCTAGTAGATTAGAGATAAACTTTAAGGAAAAATCTCAAATTTAAATTTTTGCAAGTATAGTTTTTTAAGCTTAGTTTGGGGTGGATCTACATTCTTCCTTGAACCAAACCACCAAAAACTTTCCATGTACCATTTAAGTTTTTATTTTCATTATAAAATTACAAATTACTATATTTGTTACTAAAATTTTCTATAAATATGAAATTATTTTAGAAACAAATTTTGAAAATAAACACAATCCAAAAATTAATTACAATTTTTAAAGCCATAATTAATTCACTTTATTTATGCAAAATTAATTAAAAAATTACATAAACTATTTTTTTGGAAAAGTACACATTAAAATATAAGTTCATCTTCCATTATGTTATAATTCTTATAAATAAAAAATTAAATTATTTAATAAATATAAATATTATATATATATATATATATTAATTAATTAATTAAATAGTATATATTAAACCATGTAAAATCAGAGATTTCTTAAATATTTTTAATTATTGGATTGAAAAAGATATAATAAAGATGGAGATAACTATTCTACAAAAGAAAAAGAATAACATAGATTAATAAGAGCAAAAGAGAGAAGGAAATAATAATGGTGAGTGATGAGGGATGATTTAATGAAGAGAAAAATATTAGAGAACTTAGAGGAGATAGAGTGAATAAATAAATAACTTGAAGAGGGAGAGAAATGAGAAAGTAGAAAAAGATAAACATAAAAGAAAAGCTAAGAAGAATATAAAGAGAGAGAATAAACAGAAAAATAAAATAATGAGAATAAGAAAAGTAGAACAATAGAGAATATATGTTATATTGAGACAAAAAGATAAAATAAGATAAATAATTAAATAAAATAAAAATCTTTATAATTTAAAATATTTGTGCTTATTTAATATCAGAAGTTCATAATTTATAATATTAAATAGTATTAAAACATAAAATATATTTAAGGTTTATTATTATTTCCAAATATTACAAATATATAAAGATTATTTTGACTAATAATATAATATTATTTTATTCATATTTAATCTAAATTTTTAATTAAATAATAAATAGCATAATTATTCTTATATATTGTCTTTATATGATGTAATATAGATAAATATAAATTATATTTTACATTAACGATATAATTTAGATTTTGAATATTTTATAACATAATATTACTGTAACTAAAAACTCTATACATAACAGACATATATTATAAACCAAAATTAATTTTTAATTTATCATAATGTATATATGTAATTTTGATTTATATTATTGTTTATTAAAATAATTATTTTATTATATTACTTGATTTGTCATTTTATTATTTTATAAAATTAATAGTAATATTATAAAGTTATCATTAATGGTTAATTACTAAAATGCTATTTATAAACTATCATTTATAGTAATTTAATTTTTAAATATTAACATGTTATTAAAATCAGTTGTTCTTAATTAGAAAAAGAAATGCTATGAAAAATAAGTGTAACATAAGGACTTATGAAGGGTCACCTTTCTAAATGCAATTCTCCCCAAGCTTGCATGACTTTTGAGTTTTAATAAGAATAAATGTCATAATGTGGCTGTAGTCATAAATGCATATAAAAGAAAAAAAATCAAATTTTTGTGCTTATTGTATTAAATATTAAAAACTATTTTTAAAATTTTCTAAATTATATAAAATATGCACTTTTAAAAAAATTATGCTTACTATGCATCTCATAGTATATTATAATATTAACAATTTATTTGTAAAAAATATATCAAAGTTCATATAAGCTTTTATTTATTTTTGATTGTGTAGACATTAATACATAAGATTTTCTTTTGTAATGTTGTCATTCTTATAAAGAAAAAATTACATAATTAATATAAATGGTAAAATATATAATTATTATTTATATTATATAATAAAATATGTAAGATGAGAGATTTCTTAAATATTATAAATTGATGGGTTGAAAAGATATAATAGAAAAAGAAGTAAATATTCTAAAAAAGAGTGAGAAAGTCATGTAATGATAAGAAAAAAAATAAAGAGGACAACAATAACAAAGAAATGAGAGATGATTTATTTATGTGGAAAAGAAGAGAGAATATTAAGGAGATAGAGGGAATAACTAAATAAGTGAAGGAGATAGAGAAATTGGAAAGTAAAGAAGTACAGACGAGATAGAAAGGCTAAGAACAATATAAGAAGATAAAGAATAAAGACACTAAAAGGACAATATCAATAAGAGAGAAGAAATTGAGAGAATGTGAGAGACATTGAGATAAAGCAAAAAAATAATAGAAATATTAAAGAAAAGTTAAATCATAATAATTAAATTAACAATTTTTATTAAATATAACAAGTTAATCATATATAATATTTAATAATAATAATAAAATTTTAAAAAATAATTACAATTTAAAAATTTTGTAAGTATTATAAATTTTTAAATAATATTTTGACTATTAATTTAGTGTTATTTAATAAATACTTAAAAATAAAAAATTCAATTAAATAATAAATAATATAATTTTCCTAATATATTATCTTTATGTGATCTAATATAGATAATAAATATAAATAATATTTAACATTTCTAATATAATTTTATATTTTTAAACCTATATAACATAATATTACTATATTTAAAAACTTTTATAAACATTATATATATATAATTATAAATATAAATTAATTCTAATTTATTATAATTAATATCAATTATTTTACACAATATTAAATTATATTAAAATTATTTATTTATTCTATCAAACGATATTTCATATTTGTTATTTATAAAATTAAAAACAATGTTACAAAACTACTAATGATAATTAATTACATAATGGTAATTAAAAACTACCATTTACAATAATTTAATTTTTAACATTAACATGAAAATCAATTATTATTCGTTAGAAAAAGAAATATTATAAAAATTTTAAAACCCAAGGACTTCTTAGGAGTCACTCGTCTGAATACTACACCAACCCTAGCATGCTTAAATTTAGAGTTCTAACGAGATCTAGTGCTATAATGTTAGTGTGGCCACACATGTATGCAAATGACAAAGAGTGATAGTTTTGTGATTATTGTCTTGAATATAATGAAAAAGTTCTAAAATTTTCGAAATTATAAAACATTTGTGCTTGTTTACCCCTTTGTTTGATGGGTCAAGGGTTTACTTTTAGCATTTTATTCTAATGGGATGTTTAACTTGAAATTTGTTTACATGTAAAGAACAAGCTATACATTTCAAACATGGTGAACAAGCAGTCTCCAAAGCACCTTTTGATTGTTCATTAAGCTTTAAGGATCAAAGAAATGTGCACCAACTTTGATAAGACTTTATTTTACAATAACACACTGTTAGCTTGTTGATTCTAAGGCACTCTCTTCCCATATCAATTTTAAATCATATTTAGTTATCAAAATTGTTTAATCTTCATCTTGATTTAGAAAATGAATAGGATATATATTTCCAATCTCTTAATTATTTTCTCGGATCAAATCCTACTTAAACCATACATTCATTTAACATAATTCTATTTTTAATTATTCTTTCATTATTTAAATTATATTTTTATATTTTTGCTAAATTATATCTTAGGTTGATTTTTAAATCTTGATTACATCAAAAAAATAATTATATTTAAATTTTCATAATGAAATAAATAAAACATTTTTATGCTATAATTGAAGTTGTGCACGAATGAAAAAATCTTAGGCCAAGCTTAAGCCATATTGTGGGATTCATAATTCACTTTTAAAAAAATAGTATTCTTATTATATATGTCATAGCATAATCTAATATTAATATTTTATTTATATAAAATATATAAAAAAGTACATAAATTGTTATTTTTTATAACATAGACATTAATACATAAGATTTTCAACAATTATGTTATAATTCTTAAAATAAAAAATTTAATTATGTAAAAAATAAAAATAATAAAATAATTATCTATAATAAATATTATATATTAAACTATGCATCATTAAAGATTTCCTAAACATTATTAATTGATGGGTTTGGAAAGTTATAATAGAGATGGAGATAACTATTCCATGAGAGAGAGAAAGGCCTGGATTAAAAAAAGTAACATAAATAAGGAAATTTGAATTGATAGATAGGAGAGAATATTTAATAAAAAGCAAAAGAAAATAGAGAAGATGAAGGAGATAATAGAATAAATAAATAAGAGAGAATATGAAAACATTGTGATAAAGAGAGAAAAGTCTTAAAAATAATTAAATAAGTTTTAAATCTTAATAATTAAACTTAAAATAGTTATTAAATATTAATAATTAATCATATATAATATTTAGTAATTAAAAAACATAAAACATATTTTAGTTTTATTATTAATTTATAATATTTTAAAAATTTGAGAAATATATTTTAACTATTAGTTTAGTGTTGTTTTATTAATACTTAAAATTTAAAACTTTAATTAAATAATGTATAATATAATTATTCTAACATATTTTCTCTATAAGATGTTGTATCGATAATAAATATAAATAATATTTGAGATTAATGATATAATTTATTATTTTTAATATTCTATAATATAATATTACTATATTAAAAACTTTTATGCACATAAAATATATATAATTATAAAAAAAATTAATTCAAGTTTATTATAATTAATATAATTTATTTTGATCAATATTACAGTATATTAAAATTAATACTTTATTATATCATTTTATGTGTCATTTTTATTATTGTATAAAACCAATAATGATGCTATAAAGTTATTAGTAACAATTAGTTACTAAAGCGATAATTATAAACTACCATTTGTGATAATTTAAGGTTTCAACATTAACATGTTAAAATCAATTTTTGTTTATTAAAAAAATGCTTTGAAAATATTGGTAGAACATGAGGGTTTCTTAAGAGGTCATGCATCCCAATACTACTCTTGCTTAATCATGCATAACATTGGAGTTCTAGTGAGATCGAGTGCTATTATACTGGGGTGGTTAGAGAAACAAAAAAATGATAAATAATCATAATTGTGTGATAATTTTCTTAAAGATAATGATTAATTTCTAAAATTTTATAAATTATAAAACATGTGTGTTTAGTTACCTTTGTGTTTTATTAGTTAAGCCTTAAATATTAAGCATTTTACTCTAATTCATTATTTTTGTGCAAAATAGGTTTACATATAACCATCAAGTTATACAATTTGAAGATGTTAAACTAGTTATCTTCAAAGCATTTTGGATTGTTCAGCAATCTTCAAAGATTGATGAAATAAGCATTAGCTTTGATAATGTTTTATTTTACTATGAAATAGAATGTTAGATTATTGATTTTAAGTCGCTCTCCTTTTGCATCAATTTCAATTCATAGTAAGGCATCCAAATTGTTTAATCATCTCCTTCATTTAGCAAACATATAGGCTTCAATTTTTCAATCTCTTAATTCTTGTCTTGGCTCAAAGCTACGTTAAACCATTCATTAACTTAGCAAAATTCTATTTTTGAGTCATTCTTTCTTTGATTAAAGCATACTTTTGTATTTTTGATAAATTACATGTTAAGTTGATTGTTAAATTATGGTTACATAAAAAAATAATTCTATTAAATTTTTTAGAATTAAATAAGGCAAAAACGTTTTTGGCATATCCCAAGTTGTGCCAAAACAGAAAGTCATCGGCCAACTTAAGGCTGAGCATATGACAATTATATTTTTCCTAAATTTTATGTTAGGTTTGCTGCTAAATCTATATTACACCAAAAACTTAATTCAATAAAAATTTTCATAATTAAATAAATGAAAGAATTTTGTGCCATATCATAAGCTATGCTCGAATGCAAAAGTGTTAGACCAAGCTTAAGATGCAGTATAGGATCAAAGAAAAAGTTTGATTGAGATTGGATAAAAATCAGATTTGCTACATGACAAATTCATTAACCTTATTAAGAAGATCATTGGATTGAACTAGGAAGCATTCAAACAATATAAAAGTATAGGATAGGGAAAAAAAGAGCAAACTTACAAGATGTGAGTTTGCCTAGATGATTAAATCTTAAGCACACAAATGAGGAGCCAGCCAACATTTGGTTCATAGGTTACACCTAGACAAATTCTTATAAAGAGTGAATAAGTTTCCCTTCCTGCAATGTGGGACTATATCCCTCGTGATACTCTCTATCCAAAACTAGCTACACTTAACGTCATCGAATTACACCTTTTTAGGATGACACGATCAAGATTATGTCCGCCATCAAATAGTGAACCTAATCGATCGAATACCCATTTTATAAGCTGATGAAATTGTTACTGCTTCATCTGTTATAACTGATTGATTCATATGACTATTGTTATCTCATCCATATTCATTGAATGACTTTTTTATTTCTATAATTTTCAATTATTTATCCTTAATTTGATGATCCATATCCATCCCATTTATATCCAACAATTCAACATCTAGTCATATTTATATTA
The DNA here is from genome assembly GCA_023846275.1 of Vanilla planifolia. Taxonomy (NCBI): domain Eukaryota; kingdom Viridiplantae; phylum Streptophyta; class Magnoliopsida; order Asparagales; family Orchidaceae; genus Vanilla; species Vanilla planifolia. The sequence continues at coordinate 90,751 of JAIUJO010000492.1, forward strand.
TTGATTAATGGAATGATCCAGATCTCATTTGATTTCGTCGAAGAGCCTTAATCAAATCCAACTTGGTAGAACCATCTAAAACTCATCCACATTTACAACATTTTATTAGAAAGTTTAAACCACCTCTGTACCAATCCAACAGCTCCAATCAATCCCTCCTAATAATTAAATCACTAGCCATTGTTTTAGTAATAGACATTTTGAAAGAATATTTTAAGATCTTTTGATGCTATTTTGAAGCTACTTTTTAATAACCTTTCACAGACTTTGTAATGGCTATAACAAAATTTTTTATAAATACTTAGCCATTGTGAATAAAATGACGAATGGATATGAATAATATTTTAACATCTAAAAACGTTTTGCATAACATTCTACTGGTGAAAATTTCCTTTGGCAACACCAACAACGTTTATCTAGAAATTTGAAATTCATCTAGCTAAGACTATTTATTTTAAGCTTTCATTTTCTCGATTTTTTTCAAAATTTTTAGTTCATTATTTTTTTTCATTTATTAGGAAGCATTAAAAAGTTTTTATATTTTTATCAAATAATTTTTTCTTGCTGTATTTTGGCATTTCTTTTGTGTTAGGGACATGGCATTTGTGATAGCCTGAGTTTAATTTTATCTCATAAAAAATTGAGTTAAGGTTCACCTCTTAAAAGGATTGGTTATTGCTTAAACTGTTGGGGTTAGTACCCTGACATTTACAAAAGCCTAAGTTTTGTTTCATCTTATAAAAATTTGAGTTATGATTGATCTCATAAAAGCCAAGGTTATAATTTAACCTACATAAGCTAGTAGGTTAGAGAAGCCATAAGGAAAAAGTTGTCTTTTATTAGCAGTATTTTTTAATCCTTAATAAAGGTTAATGTATGTTCTAATTTGAATAGAACCACCTAAAAATTTGTGTACCATTTCAACTTGTTTTTATTATAAGCATTATATATTATTGTATTTACAATTCAATGTTTTCCTTACAAATAAAATTACTTCATAGTAAGTTTTTGAAAGTTAATATAGTCCAAAAATTAGAAAAGTAGTTTAAAACCATAATTCACCAACATTATAGGATTCAAAAACTTTTTTCACTTCAATATACACTTTAAAATAATTTATGTTTTTTTATATAAGTTATTGTATATTTTCATGTCGATTTTGTTTATATAAAATTAACAAAACATTATATAAAGAATTTATTTTTTATAACTAATATATTAATATATAAGATTAACTTCCAATATGTTATCTTTCTCACAAAGAAAAAATTAAATAATGTAATAAATAGAAATAATTAAATATATATTTATCATAAATTTTATATATTGAATTGTGTCGCATGAGAGAGTTTTTAAATATTATTAATTGAACTGCTGAAAAAGAGATAATAAAGATGAAGATAACTTTTTTGCAATAAAGAGTGAAAGACATGGGTTGATAGAGTGACACAGGAAATAAAATTGAAATAGATAGAGGTGAGAGGAGATTTAAAGAAATGGAAAAGAAAAGAGAGAACATAGAAGAGAAATAAGGAATAAATAAATAATTGAAGAAGAGAGAAAGAAATAAAATAGTAATAAAGCACATAAGAGAGAGAGAGAGAGAGGCCAAGAATAATATAAAGAGATTGAAAACAATGAGAAAAATATAGAATGATAATAAAAGAGAGATAAAAGCAAAGGAATATGAGAAAAATTAAGATAAAAAGAAAAGACATAGAAATAATTAAATTAAAGTCAAATCTTAATAATTAATTTAAAATATTTAATAAATATAAGAAGTTAACCACATATAATATTTAATAATAATAAAATATTAAAAACTTTAATAATTTATTGATGTTTTATAATATTTTAAACTATTAAAAAATATTTTTACTATAAATATAATTTTATTTTATTATTAATTAAATTTATTATTTTTAAAGAATAAATAATATAATTATTCTAATATATTATCTTTATATGATATAATAATGATAATAATTATAAATAGTATATATCATTAATTATATAATTATAAATTAATAATATTTTGTAGTATAATATTATTATAATTAAAAATTTATATACACTTGATATATATAATATTATAAATTTAAATTAATTATAATTTATTATAATTAATATACATTATTTTTCTTAATGTTAAACAATATTAAAGTTGTTATTATATTATATCATATAATATGTCATATTTATTATTTTTAAAAATTTATAATAATATGATAAACCTATCATTCAAAAATAATTACTAAAATACTAATTATAAACTATAATTTATGATAATTTAATTTTTTGATATTAACAATTTATTAAAATTAATTGTCATTTATTGGAAAATAATTCGATGAAAAATAAGTGCAACCCATGCACTTTTCAAGGGGTCAGCTTTCCCAATGCTACTCTCACCCAAGAAAGCTAAACTTTTGAGCTCTAACTGATCTTGTGTTATAAAGCTAGTGTAGCTGCACATGCATAAAAAAGAAATTTTTTTATATCATTCTTATTTTGAAAATAATGAATAATTTTTAAAATTTTTTAAATAATCAAGCATAAAAACATTAAAAAACATATATGCTTATTATATAAATCATAATATATTTTAATATTAATATTTCATTTGTATAAAATTAATTAAAAATTACTGAACCTATAATTTTTAAAATTATAAACATTAATGCATAAGTGTTTCTTCTATTATTTTATTATTCTTATGAATTAAAAAATTAAATTGAATAATAAATATAAATTTAAAATATATATTTATTATAATTATTATATATTAAAGTTGAAACATAAGAGATTTCTTAAATATTATTAATTGATGGGCTAAAAAAAGAAATTGAAAGAGAGATAACTATTCTGTACGATAAATAAAAAGTCACTGATTCATAAGAGCAAAATAGTGACAAAAATAGTAATAAAAATAGATGAGAAATGATTTAATGAAATGGAAAAAAGAGAGAAAATAAACAGGATAAACAAAATAAATAAATATGTGAAAGAGAGACAAAGAGACTATAGAAGGATAGATAAAAGAGAGATGCCAAGAAGAATAAAGGAAGATAGATAACGAAGAGACAAATTAGAAAATGATAGTAGGAAAGAGAAAGAAGTGAGCGAATGTGAGACATATTGAGAAAAAAACAAAAAAAATTTAGAATTGCTAAATAAAAATTAAATCTTAATAATTTAATTTAAAATATATAATATATATATATATATATATATATATATATATATATATAAAGTTTATCATGGATTATATTTAATAATAATAAAACATAAAAATATTTTAAAATTATTATTATTATTATTTAATATTATAAATATTTAGAAAAAAGTTAACTGTTAATTTAATATTATTATATTAATATACAAAATAAAAATTGAAATAAATATTAAATAATATTATTATTCTAATATATTATCTTTATTAATAAATTATAAAAAAAAATAAGAATAATATTCAACATTGTTGATATAATATTAGTTCTCTAATATTTTATAATAAAATATTACAACAATTGAAAAATTTTAATGCACTTTACATATACACAAAATTAAAAATAAATTAATTCAAATTTAATATGATAAATATAAGTTGTTTTGATTAATGATAGACTATATTAAAATTATTATTTTACTATATCATATAATATGTCATATTTATTATAATATGAAATTTATAATAATCTTATAAAATTATTAATGAAATTTAATTACTAAAATTATTAGTATAAATTATCATTTATAATAATTTAATTTTTTAATTTTAACATGTTATTAAATATAATTTTCGTAAATTAAAAAAATGAATGCAAGTTAAAAAAGTTTTAGAATATAAATACCTCTCAAGAAGTAATTAATTTGAATAATAGTCTAGCCAAAGAATGCTTAAATTGGGAGTTTTACTGGGAACTAGTGCTATAATACTAATAGAGTAAATTAATTCTAGTTTGTATTCTACATACAATACATATATACAATTGTAATAGTAAATTAATTCTAGTTTGTTATAGCTAACAAAAGTTCTTCTCCTCAATATTTAATAATATTAAAATTATTTTTTTATTAAATTATATAGTGTGTTATAATTATTATTGTATACAATTAATAATAATATTATAGCATTATTAATAACATCTAATTACTAAAATGATAACTATAAACTATAATTTATAATAATTTTATTTTTTAATATTAATATGTTATTTAAATTCAATTATCATTCACTAAAAGAAGGGCTACTATGAAAATATTGATAAAACACAAATATTTCTTAAGATGTCACCTTTCCCAATACAACTCTCACACAAGTGTGCTTAACTTTTGTGTTCTAATGAGATCCATGCGATAATAATACTATGGTCACACATGTATACAAATGATAGAATCGTAGTTGTGCAATTATTATCTTAAAGAATAAATAATTTGTGAAATTTTTAAACTATAAAACATGTGTTGGGTTACCATTATGTTTGATGTGTCAAGCCTTAAATATTTTTGTTTTTATTCTAATGGTCTTATTTAATGTGAAATAAGTTTACACGAAAAGAACAAGGTTTACATTTTGAACTTCATGAACCTACGATCTTCAAAGATCCTAGGAGTGCTCAACAAACTTCAAAGATTGATGACATGCACATTTGCTATGATAATATTTTATTTTATTATGAAATAGGTTGTTAGCTTGGTGACTTTGAAGCACTCTCCTTTCATATCAATTTCAAATCTTATTGAAGCATCTAAATTGTCTAATCATCTTCTATATTTGGCAAATGAATATGATTCAATTTTTTAATCTCTCAATCCTTTTCTTGGTTCAAATCATATATAAACCATTCATTGATTTAACACAATTTTATTTTTTAATCATTATAAAATTTAACTATCTTTTGTAAATGGTTACATGCCCAAACCAAATGGAAAATAAAAGTACATTAAGAAAAAACTTTTGATAAAAATGTAAAAGTTTTCTTATGCTTATTGATAAATGCAAAAAAGGCACAAATAGCTCCAAAGTATGAAAAGCATTATGAAAATTAAAGATGGAAAGAATTAGTCTTAGTTCCAAGAATTTGGAATTTCAAGTAGTCATAAGCCTTATTTGCCCTAGAGAAACTTCATGCCAGTAAAATATGATGTAGCCTATCTTTTAGATGTTAGAATCTTATTGATGTTCATTTGTGATTTTATTCATAATGGTTAGGTTTTTATAGAAAAAAGTTTGTTGAAGCTATTAGAAAGTGAGTGAAAAGATATTACAAAAGTAGATTCCAAATAATTAAAAAGGATATTAAAATATTATTCCAAAATTACTATCACAATGGCATAATAAAGACTAGTTATTCAGTCGATAAGTGGGATTAACTTGAGTCATGGGATTGATATATAGGAGATCTCAATTGTTCAATTAAAAATTGCAAAGGAGGATGACCTTTGGGTGGTTGGATAAAGCTAGATTTGATTAGGACCACTCGATCATGTCAGATTAGATCTGGATCATTCGATTAATCAATGGTAGAATCGAGATTAGATATGGACTGTAGGATTAAAATAGGGGAGATCTTAGTCATCAGATGAGATCTAGCCGTCTTGCGAGGTCAGACGAGATCACCTCCTTTAGATGAATCAATTAGGTACTGTGGATGAAGTAGTAACCATCTAATTTGGTACTATAGATGAAGTAGTAACACTCCAGGGTGCTTTGATGATCATTAGTTCACCATGATCAATGTGCATAGCTTGTTTTTTTACATATAAACCAATTTTATACTAAAAAAAGGTCATTAGAACATAATTGTGTAAACAATTAAGGCTTAGTTAATTATACACAAGGCTAACCCAACACTTATTTTTAATAATTTAAGAAATTTTAGAAAAGATTCATTATCTTCAAGACAATATTCACACAATTATAATTCTTTATCATATTTATGCATTGAGATGGGTGACTTTTTGAGAAATCCTTATGTTCTAACTACTTTTTAATAGAATTCCTTTTTGTAATGAATGAGAATTGATTTTAATAACATATTAATATTAAAATGTTAGAGTATTATAAATGATTATCTACAATTAAAATATTAGTAATCAATTTTTATTAATAAGTTTATAACATTATTATAAATTTTATATAATAATAAATATGACATAATAATAATTATTTTAATATAGTTTAATATGAAGCAAAATAACTTATATTATTTACAATAATTTAAAATTAGTTTATATTTATAATAATACACGTATGATTTGTATAAATGTTTTTAAAAATAGCAATATTATATTATAGATTACTAGAAATTTAAAAAGGTATCATTAATGTTAAATATTATCCATATCTCTTATCAATATTGTATTTTATAAAGATAATAAATGAGTACAATTATATTATTTACCATAAAATAAATTTTTTACATTTAAGTATTTATAAATAATATTAAATTAATATTTAGAATAACTTTTAAATATTTGAAATATTCTAAAATAATAAAAAAACCTAAAACATTTTTTATATTTTATTTTTAGTAAATATTATATATTGTTAGCCTATTATGTGCATTAAATATTACAAGTTTATTTTTTAAGATTTTACATTGGTTTAATTATTTCTAACTTTTCCTTTTTATCTCAATGTATTTTATATTCTCACTTTCTTCTTTGTCCTACCATCATTCTCTATTTGTCTCTTCACTCTATCATCTTATATTTTTCTTTGCTTCTCTCTATCATTCTCAAAAATCTTATTTCTCTATCTCTTTCAATTATTTATTTATTCTCTTTATATATTTTATGTTGTCTTCTTTTTTTTCCTCTTCATTAAATATTCTATCTCTCTCCATCACTATTTTCCTTACTAGTTTACACTTATCAACCCATAACACTCTTTTTTTTATAAAATTTATCTTTTTTTATTATTACTTTTCATTAATGAATTAATAATATTAAAGAAATCTCTTATGTTGCATACATTAATATACAATATTTAAGAAATATATATATATATATATATTATCATTTAAATTTACAACATAATTTAATTTTTTATTTATAATAGTTATAATATAGTGGAAATAAATCTTATGTATTGTTGTCTACATTATCAAAATTAACAGTTTGTGTATATTTTTTTTATTAATTTTATATTGATAAAATATTAATATTATAATATGTTATGTCATATATAATAAATATAATTTTTTAAAGTACATATGCTTGATAATTTAGAAATGTTTTGGAATTATTTATTATCACTAAGATAATATTCAAATAAGTTTGATATTATTTTATCTATATGTATGTTCGACCACACCAGTATTATAACATTGGACCTCATTAGAGCTAAAAGTTAAGCATGCTTGGGTAGAGAATTATTTAGATGGGCAACCCCTTGAGAAGTCTTTTTGTTGCACTTTTTTTTCAAAATATTTCTTTTTTATTGCATATTAATTTTTTTGAATAACATGTTAACGTTAATAAATTTAATTATTATAAGTTATAGTTCGTAGTTAGTATTTTAGTAATTAATAATTAATAACAAATTTATGACATTGTTGTCAATTTCATATAATAATAACTTTGTCGTATGATATAATAAAATAATAACCTTAATATTGTCTAATATTCAACAAAATAATTTATATCAATTATAATAAATTTAATAATTTTTTCAAATTAATATATATATATATATATATACTTATATATATATTATGTGTACAATTTTTAAAATATTTTTAATATTATAAAATAAAGACAATCTCGAAGTAGTTTTTATATTTTTTATTATTTATTATTATATATGATTAACTTAATATATTTAATAAATTTTATAAGTTTAATTTTTAAGATTTAGCTCTTATTTAATTATTTCTCTCAATTTTTTTCTTTATTGCAATGTTGCTCTGATTCTCTTACTTTCTTCACTCTCTTATTATCATTCGTTTATTTGTGTCTTCATTATCTATTTTAATATATTTTTCTTAGCCTCATTCTTTCTCCTTTAACCTTCTTTAATTTCTTATTTCTTTTACTCTTTTATTTTTTATTTATTCTCTTTATCTCTATTAAGTTCTCTTCTTCCTTTGTTTCTATATTAAATCATCACTCATCTCTCTATTATTATTTTATTCATTATTTTTAAATTTTCAATTGTCTTTTTTTCTCTCAAGAAAAATAATTATCTCCATCTCTATTATCTCTTTTTCAACCTATCAATTAATAATATTAATGAAATCTCTCATATTACATATTTTAATTTATAATACTAGTGTAAAATATACAATTTATTTTTTATATTTGTTACAATATCTTATCAATAAGATTGATAGCATACTAAAAGAAATTCTTATTAAATAATGTCCATGTCATAAATAATAAAACTTAATGTAATTTTTTTGTTAATTATATATAAATAAAATATTAATATTAGATTATATTATGACATATATAGAAGCATAATATTTTTTATTAGTGCATATGGTTAGTAATTTAGAAAATTTTAAAAAATGATACATATTCTTCAAGATAATAATCATAGAACAATGATTTTATCTTTTGCAAGAATGTCTCCACAATAGTATTATAGTGTTGGATCGTATTAGAACTCATAAGTTCAACATTCTAGGGCGAGAGTAGTATTGGGATTGTTACCTCTTGGGAAGTCTTCACTTTGCATATATTTTTTTCGTAGTAAACGTTTTTTCTATAGAATGACACTTGATATAATTTTTTAAATATACTAATATGATATTATACATTATTAGAAACCTAAATTATATTATTAATTTTAAAAATTATTTATATTTATTATTTATATTACAACACATAAAGGTAATATATTGTAGTAATTTTAAATATTATTCTTATTCTATAGCAATAATGAAGATAACATCTTTTAACATTTTATTCTTATAAAATATTATATGTGATTAACTTATTATATTTAGTAAATATTATATGTTTAATTATTAAAATTTAACTTTTGTCAATTACTTCCCTCATTTTCTCTCTTTATCTCAATATCTCGCATATTCTCTCAATTTCTGCACTCTCTTATTATCAATCTCTTGTTTGTCTCTTCATTCTCTTTCTTTTTATATTTCTTTTTACCTCTAACTCTCTTGCATCATGCTTTACTTTCTCATTTCTCTTTTTGTTTCACTTTTTTTAATTCCCTTTATCTCTTCTATGTTCTTTTTTTTCATCTTTATTAAATAATCTCTCATCAATCTCTATTGTAATTTTCATTTCTATTTTTGTCCTATCAATCTATGACTTTCTTTCTATCTTACAAAAACGTTTTCTCTAACTTCATTTTTTTTCTTTACCTATCAATTAATAATATTTAAAAAATCTCTCATGTGGCATAGTTTAATATATAACATTTATGATAAATAATAATTATTAAAATGATCACATAATGAAAGAATATATTGTTTATAAATATCTACATTATCAAAATTAATAGTTGATATAATTTCTTTTATTATTTTAACATAAAAAATATTTATATTATAATATATTATGACATATATAACAGGAATAATCACATAATTAGAATTTTAAATGTGTATACATTTGATAAATTTAAAAAATTTAGAAATGGTTTATATCTTCAACATGATAATCACATAATTAGAGTTTTTGTTCTTTTGTGTGCATGCGCAACCACAATAGAATTATGGCACATGATCTCATTAGAACTCCAAATTTAAGCTTGCTTGAGTGAGTGTGGTACTAGGACGGGCAACCCCTTGAGCAGTCCTCATGTTAAAGATAAACAATTTAATTGTTATAAATTATTATTTACAATTATTATTTTAGTAATAATTATTAATAATATTATTATTAATTATTGTTAGTTTTACATAATAATAAATATGACATAATATGATGTAATAAAATAATAACTTTAATATAGTTTAATATTATGCAAAAAACTTATAATAAATTGAAATTTAATTATATTTATAATCATATATATATGATATGTGTAGAATGTTTTAAATATAGTAATATTATACTATAGAATATAAGGAATTTAAAATTATTTAACTAATTTCAAATATTATTTATGTTTTTTCTATATTACATGACATAATAAAAATATATTAAAATAATTAAATTCTTTTATTATTTAATATATTTTTAAATTTTTAAGTATGAATAAAAAATAATAAAGTAATAGTCAAAATATTTAAAATATTCTCAAATAAAAATGAATCTCTAATATTTTTTATATTTAATTAATATTAAATATTATATATGTTTAACTTATTATATTTAATAAGTATTACAAGTTTAATTACTAAGATTTTAACTTTTATTTAATTATTTCTCACTTTTTTTATTTATCTCAATAACTCTCATATTCTCTTGCTTTTTTCTCTCTCATATACTGTCATTCTCTATTTGTCTCATCATTCTCTAACTTATGTTTTTCTTAGCCTATCTCTCTCTTTTATCCTTTTTTAATTTCTCATTTCTCTTTTTTTAAAAATTTATTTCTTTTATTCACTCTATCTTTTCTTTGCTATCTCATTTATTTTTCTCTCCAACAAATGGTATCTCATCTATATCTATTATTATTTCTTTCTCAATTTTGCTTTTTTCAATTATGTTATTGGCTCCCTTTTATATAATGATTATCTACTTCTTTTTTGTCTATTTTTTTGCTCATCAATTAATAATATTTAAGAAATCTCTCATGTTGCATAGTTTTATCAAAAATATTTACCAATTAATATTTTATATTTTATATTTTTTTATATAACTTTATTTTTTATCAAAATGACAAACAATGGAAGAAAATCTTATATTTTAATGTCTATGTTATTGAAAATGATTGATTATGGATTTTTATTTATTTTACATAGATAAAATATTTATATTATAATACATGATGACATATATATTAAACATAATCTAATTAAGATGTGCATTTCAAAATAACGTGCACATGAATCTAACAAAAGGGGGTGAATCATGGATCTAAATTATTTTTTTTATAATTGTTAGGTTTCATTTATATTCAAAATTAGAACCTATATCTACCCCAACTAAGGTCAAATAAAACTACATAGTAAAAGAATTATAACTTGAGATTTTCAATATTGTTGATCTCTATCCTACTAGATTTTATTGGTTCAACTATAACCCAAGCTTTTATAAGCTCAACCCTAACTATTTTTTACTGAAATAAAAAAAAACTCAAGCTTCCATAAATTGTCAAGCACTTAACCCATAAGAAAAATTAAAATATAGCAAGAAATAAATTTCTGATAAAAATGTAAAATTTTTCTTAATGTAAATAGGAATGAAAAGCTCAAAATAATGAATAGATATGAGAAAATGAAAAATTATTAGTATTAGGCTTTGTTAGTCATTTTATTCAAAATATCTAGGTATTTATAGAAAAAAATTATATAAGTTTAGAAAGTGTGTGAAAAGCTATGAAAAAAACAGATCTAGATTGTTTGACTAATCAATAATAAAAATAGGATTAGATCAAGACCATAAGATTCAAATAGAAGAGATATGAGTCATCAAATCAAGGATAGATTATTTAATAATTTTGAAGCAAAAATAACAGTCTGATAAAGTCGGACGAAATAACAACCGATGGATGATCAATCAGTTATAGTAGACGATGAAGTGACCATCCGATTAACTTATCAAATGGATAGTTGGATAAATTAAGATTAGTATTTTAAGGTTGAGAAAGTCTCCATTATGTGATCACAAAAATACATGATCAGACGGTGCAAAGTGCTGGTAGTTTTGGATGGAGATTGTCACAAGTGACATAGTCCCATATTGTAAGAGAGAAAACTTATTTGGTCTTTATAAGCATTCACTTTATGTTAACTTGGAGACTCAAATTGGCTGGCTCCTCATTTGTGCACTCAAGATTTCATGACCTTGGATGACTTTTATCTTATGGGTTTGTCCATGTTTAACCTTTCCCACACTTATATCTTGTTTAAATTCTTTGTAGGTTGATCCAATGCCTTTCCCTATCCTGTTAAAAAATTTTCAATGAACTAGAACAAGTCGACCTTATCTACATCCAAATATTTTTGATGACCCTATTGGTCTAGCTTAACGTTGGACAAAGACATTTGCATTTGAGCATAGCTTAGGATGTGTCATAAATTTTTTTATTTATTTAATTGTAAAAAATTTTGTAGAATTACTTTTTTATAATGAAGATTTATCAATCAACATAACATAAAATTTGGAAAAAAAAATAAAAGTATGATTTAACCAAAAAAGGAATGATTCAAAAATAGAATTTTGTTAAATCAATAAGTTATCTAAGTTGGATTTGATCAAAAAAAGATTCAAAGATTGAAAAATTGAATCCTATTCATTTTTTAAAATCAAGGAGATGATTAAACAATTTAAATTTCTTATTACGATTTGAAATTGGTAAGAAATGAGAGTGTCTTAAAATCAATAAGCTAACATTATATTCCCTAGTAAAATAAATCCGTATCAAAGCTGACGTGAACACTTTAAAACTTTGAAGCTTCTTGAACACTCCAAGGTGCATTGAAGACCACTAGTTCACCACATTAAAAGCGCATATTTTGTTCTTTACATATGAACCTATTTCACTTGAAATAAGCCCATTAGAATAATAAGCTAATAATTAAGGTTTTACCCATCAAACATAAATGTGACCCAATATATATGTTTAATAATTCAAAAAAGTATTATCTTTAAGAAAATAATCATGCAATTATAACTTTTTCATTTGTATGCATATGTTACCACATTAGTATTATGGCACTTAATCTCTTTAGAACTCAAAAGATATGAGTGCTTTGGTGAGAGTAGTATTGGGTTAGGTGACCTCTTGAGAAGCTTGTTCTCTCTAATTTTTCATAACATTTCTTTTTCTAATGAATAACAATTGATTTTAATAATATGTTAATATTAAAAAAAACTAAAATATTATAATTGATTTTTATAACTACCATTTTTTAATTAATTATTATTGACAAGTTTATAATGTTATTACTAATTTTATATAATAAAAAATATAATAAATCATATAATTTTAAAAAATAATAACTTTACGATAATTTAATATTGAGTAAAATAACTTATATCAATTGAAATAAACTATAACTAATTTTTTTTATAATCATATATATAATGTGTGTAGAAATTTTTAGATATCGAAATATTATATTAAGAATATTAGAAATCTAAAATTATATCCTTAATAGAAAATATTAATTATATTTACCATATAAATTACATCACACAAATATAATAGATTTGAATAATTATATTATTGATTATTTACACAATTTTTTAATTTTAAGTATTAATAAAATAATATAAAATTAATAAGCAAAATATTCTTTAAATATTTAAATATTTGCAAATAATAATAAACTTCAAATATTTTTTATATTTTATATTATTAAATATTATATATGATTAAATTATTATATTTTAAAAATATTATAAGTTTAATTATTAAGATTTTATAGTTACTGAATTATTTCTCTCACTTTCTTTTTTGTTATCTCACTACATCTCAAATTCTCTCATTTTCTTCTTTCTCAATTTATCATTCTATTAATAGTCTCTCCATTCTCTACTTATATTTTTTTAACCTGTCTCTCTTATCCATCCTTCTTTATTTTCTTATTTATCTATGTCTTTCACTTATTTACTTATTCTTTTTATCTGTAACATGTTTTCTTTTTTTTACTTCATTAAATAACCTCTTATCTCTCTTTATTACTATCCTCTTCCATATTTTGCTCTTATAAATCCATGACATTTTATCTCTCTTATAGAATAATTATCTTTTCTTTCTATTATGTCTTCTTCAACCATCAATTAATAATATTTAAGGAATTTCATGTGTTGCATATTTCATTATGTAATATTTATCATAAATATTAATTTTATCATTTTTTATTATGTAATTTAATTTTTTATTTATAAGTAAGAAAAGTAATGGAAGAAAATCTTATTTATTAATGACTACATTACCAAAAATAATAGTTTATGTAATTTCTTATTAAATTCATATAAATGAAATATTAATAATAGAATATATTATAACATAAATAATAATCATTATTTCTTTTAAAAATATAGATGCTTGATCATTTAGAAAATTTTAAAAAGTTTTCATAATGTGGAAGAAAATAATAAAATAATTAGAATTTTTTATTTTATATGCATGTGACAACACCAGCACTATAATATTGC
>JAIUJO010000492.1:110000-117500 GCA_023846275.1 Vanilla planifolia
GATGAAGGAGAAAAAGAATATGCAGAAGAAGAAGAAGTGGAAGAAGATGTAAAAGAAGTAGAAGGAGAAGAACAAGAGGAAGAAGAAGAATAAGAAGAAGAAGAAAAGGAAGAAGAACGAGGAGAAAAAGGAGGAGGAGGAGGAGGAGGAGGAGAAGAAGAAGAAGAAGAAGTAGAGGACGAAGAAGAATAAGAAGACAAAGAAGAAGAGGAAGAAGAAGTAGGAGAGGGAGAAGAAGAAGAAGAAGAAGACGATGACGATGACGATGATTAGGATGAAGAAGAGAAGAAGAAGAAGAAGAAAAAGAAGAGGAAGAAGAAAAAGAAGAAGTAGATGAAGAAGAAGACAAAGAAGAAGAAGAATAAGAAGAGGAGGAAGAAGAAGAAGAAGAAGAAGAAGAAGATGAAGAAGAACAAAAATTAAAAAAAGAAGAAGAAGAAGAAGAGGAAGAAGAAGAAGAAGATGATGATGATGATGATGATGATAATGAAGTAGAAGAACAAGAAGAAGAAGAAGAAGAAAAAGTAAAAGAAGAAGAAGAAGCAGAAGAAGAAGAAGAACAAGAAGAAGATGATGATGATGAAGAAGAACAAGATGATATAGAAGAAGAGAAAGAAGAAAAAGAAGAAGAGGAAGAAGAATTAGAAGAAGAGGAGGAAGAAGAAGACGAAGAAGAAGAAGAAGAAGAAGAAGAAGGAGGAGGAGTAGTAAAAGAAGAAGAGGAAGAAGAAGATATTTTAAGAAGTAGAAGAAGAAGAAGAAGAATAAGAAGTAGAAGTAGAAGAATAAGTAGCAGAAGAAGAAGGAAAAAAGAAGAAGAAGAGGAAGAAGAATAAGAAGAAGAAATAGAAGATCGTCATAATGATGATGATGAAGAAGAACATCAAGAAGAAGATGAAGTAGAAGAAGAGGAAGAAGTAGAAGAAAAAGTTGAAGAAGAAGAAGAAGAAGAAGAAGAGGGAGAATTAATAGAAGAAGATGTTGAAGAAGAAGAAGAAGGAGAATAAGAAGAAGAAGAAGAATAAGAAGAAGAAGAAGATCATTATGGTGAAGGAGAAGAAGAAGAAGAAGAAGAAGAAGAAAAAGAAGAGGTAAAAGAAGAAGAAGAAGAAGAAGAAGAAGAAGGAAAAGAAGATGAAGTAGAAGAGGAAGAAGAAGAAGAAGAGGAAGAAGAAGAAGAAGAGGAGTTGGAAGAAGAAGAAGAAGAAGAAGAAGAAGAAGAAGAAAGAAGAAGAAGAAGGCGATGGAGGAGGAGGAAGAGGAGGAGGAGGAGGAGGAGAAGAAGAAGAAGAAAAAGAAAAAGAAGACTAAAAAGAAGAAGAATAAAAAGTAGAAGAAGAAGAACAAGTAGTAGTAGTAGAAGAAGAAGAAGAAGAAGAAGAATTAGAAAAAGAAGAAGAAGAAGAAGAAGAAGAAGAAGAGGAGAAGGAAGAAGATAAAGAAGAAGAAGAAGAAGAAGATGATGATGATGATGAAAAAGAAGAGGTAAAAGAGGAGGAACAAGAAGAAGACTTGAGGAAGACGAGGAAGAAGACGAAAAGAAGAAAAAGAAGAAGAAGAAGAAGAAGAAGAAGAAGAAGATGATGGAGGAGAGAAAGAAGAAGAAGGAAAGGAAGAAGAAGAAGAACAAAAAGCAAAAGAAAAGGAAGAAGAATCAGAAGGAGAAGAAGGAGAAGAAGAAGAAGAAGAAGAGGAAGATGTAGAAGAAGAAGAAATAGAAGAAGAAGAAGAAGAGGAAGCAGGAGGAAGAGAAGGAGGATATGAAGAAGAAGATGATGTTGAAGAAGAAGAAGAAGAATAAGAACTAAAAGAGGAAGAAGGAGAGGAAGAAGAAGACAAAGAAGTAGAAGAAGATGACGAAGAACAAGAAGAAGAAGAAGAAGAAGAAGAGGAAGGAGAAGAAGAAGAAGAAGAAGAAGAAGAAGAAGAAGGAGAATAAAAAGAAGAAGAAGAAGTAAGAAGAATAATAAGATGAAGAAGAAGTTGAAGAAGAAGAAGAAGAAGAAGAATAAGAAGTAGAAGAAGAAGAAGAAGAAGAAAGAAGAGGAGGAGGAGGAGGAGGAAATGCAGAGGAAGAAGAAGAAGAAGAAGAAAAAGAAGTAGAAGAGGAAGAAGAAGAAGAAGAAGATGATGATGAAGAAGATGAAGAAGAAGAAGAGTAAGAAGAAGATGAAGAAGAATAAGAAGAAGAAGAAGAAGAAGAAGAAGTTGAAGAAAAAGAAAAAAACAACTAGAAGAATAAGAAGAGGAAGAAGAAGAAGAAGAAGGATAAGGAGAAGGAGGAGGAGGTGGAGGCAGAAGAGGTGATGAAGAGGAAGAAGAAGGGGAAGAAGAGGAAGAAGAAGAAGAAGAAGAAGGGCAAGAAGAAGAAAGGAAGAAGAAGAAGACAAGAAAGGAGAAAAGGAAGAAGAGAAGGAGGAAGAAGAAGAAGAAGTGAAGAAGAAGAAGAAGAAGAAGTAGGAGAAGAAGAAAAAGAAGAAGAAGAAGTAGAAGAAGAAGAATAAGAAGAAGTAGAAGAAGAAAAAGAAAAAGATCAGGAAGAAGAATAAGAATAAAAAATTGAAGATGAAGAAGATGAAAAGTACAAGAAGTAGAAGAAGTTGAAGATGATGATGATGATGATGATGATGAAGAAGAAAAAGAAGAAGGAAAAGAAGAACAAGAAGTAGAAAGAGAAGAAGAAGAAGAAGAAGAAGAAGAGTAAGAAGAAGAGGAAGAGAAAGTAGAAGAAGAATAATGAGAAGAAAAGGAGGAGGACAAGAACGAGGAGGAGGAGGAGAAGAAGAAGAAGAAGAAGAATAATAAGAAGATAATGAAGAACAAAAAGAACAAGAAGAAGAGGAAGAAGAATAAGAAGAAATAGAAGATCGTCATGATGATGATGATGAAGAAGAAGATTAAGATGAAGATGAAGTAGAAGAAGAGGAAGAAGTAGAAGGAAAAATTGAAGAAGATGAAGAAGAAGAAGAAGAAGAGGAAGAAGAAGTAGAAGAAGATGTTGAAGAAGAAGAAGAATAATAATAATAAGAAGAAGAAGATGATTATGGTGAAGGAGATGAAGAAGAAGAAGAAGAAGAAAAAGAAGAGGTAAAAGAAGAAGAAGAAGAAGAAGAAGAAGAAGGAAAAGAAGATGAAGTAGAAGAGGAAGAAGAAGAAGTAGAGGAAGAAGAAGAAGAAGAGGAGGTGGAAGAAGAAGAAGAAGAAGAAGAGGAAGAAGAAGAAGAAGAAGAAGAAGAAGAAGAAGAAGAAGAAAAAGAAGAAGAAAAAGGCAAAGGAGGAGGAGGAGGAGGAGGAGGAAAAGAAGAAGAAGAAGAAGAAGAAGAAGAAAAAGAAGACTAAAAAGAAGAAGAATAAAAAGTAGGAGAAGAAGAACAAGTAGTAGTAGTAGTAGTAGAAGAAGAAGAAGAAGTAGATGAAGAAGAAGAAGAAGAAGAAGAAGAGAAGAAGAAGAAGAGGAGGGGGAAGAAGATAAAGAAGAAGAAGAAGAAGAAGAAGATGATGAAGATGATGATGATGATGAAAAAGAAGAGGTAAAAGAGGAGGAACAAGAAGAAGAAGTTGAGGAAGATGAAGAAAAAGACAAGAAGAAGAAGAAGAAGAAGAAGAAGAAGAAGAAGATGGAGGAGAGAAAGAAGAAAAAGAACAAAAAGAAAAAGAAAAAGAAGAAGACAAAGACAAAAATGAAGAATTAGAAGGAGAAGAAGGAGAAGAAGAAGAAGATGAAGAGGAGGAAGATGCAGAAGAAGAAGAAGAGGAAGCAGGAGGAGGAGAAGGAGGACATGAAGAGGAAGATGATGTTGAAGAAGAAGAAGAAGAATAATAAGAAGTAAAAGTGGAAGAAGGAGAGGAAGAAGAAGACAAAGAAGGAGAAGAAGAAGACGAAGAAGAAGAAGAAGAAGAAGAAGAAGAAGAGGAAGGAGGAGAAAAAGAAGAAGAAGAAGAAGAAGAAGAGGAAGGAGAATAAAAAGAAGAAGAAGTATAAGAAGAATAAGAAGATGAAGAAGAAGTTGAAGAAGAAGAAGAAGAAGAAGAAGAAGAAGAAGAAGAAGAATAAGAAGTAGAAGAAGAAGAAGAAGAAAGAAGAGGAGGAGGAGGAGGAAATGCAGAAGAAGAAGAAGAAGAAGAAGAAGAAGAAGAAAAAGAAGTAGATGAGGAAGAAGAAGAAGAAGATGATGATGATGAAGAAGATGAAGAAGAAGAAGAGTAAGAAGAAGATGAAGAATAAGAAGAAGAAGAAAGAAGAAGAAGAAGAAGTAGAAGAATGTTATACCCGGTAAAATATTATAGGTTTAATCTTCAATAATTCGAATTGGCTGGGATGATTTCAGATCGACAGTAGGTTGAGCCAGGAGCTCAATTGGAGGCTATTGGAATTTCTGAAATTTTCTGGGGATTTTTTGGAGCACGGAGGAATTTTTAAGTAATTTTCCCTATTTAATTGGATTTTTGGAAATTCGAAAATCTATTTAAATCGGTCCATTAAACCGGAAATTGGTTTTTTACCGCGCATGAACCGGACCGGAGCGGTTCAGCGAAGGCGGGGGCGGTTCGCCGAGTGCGTTTGCGCGTGCGTTTGGATAAGCCACGGATAAGCAGATCGGACAGACGAGATCAGCGGTGGAGATTAACCGGTTGATCGGGGTTAAGCGGCGTTATTAGAAGGTCAACCGGCACTTAATGGGTTCTTAACGGGTTAATACCGGTTTAAAGCGGGGTATTTAACCCGAACTGTTCGACTGTTAGGGTTAGGGTTTCGAACGGCCGGAGACGAAGCTTTCGCGGCGAACGGCGATATTTTCCGGCAGCCTTTCAAGGGGCTTTTTGTACCTGGAGGTTCGCGGGACCGAGAAGAATCGATTGGTACCGGTTTCGTTCGTCGAGGAGCAGCGGTTGGTCGTGTGCGAGCTTCACCGTCGTCGGAGAAGAAAGGTAGGAAATTCGGTTTTAAATTAGTTAATTAGCAATTTAAAAATATGGATTATTTTGCAATTTGCTACCGGAGCATGCGAATTGTGGTTTTTGAAATTTATTAATGCAAATTATTGATTTTAGCATTTTAGGGTTTTCGAAAAAATTACACCCGCCGAATTTGGAAATTTTACCGAGCAATTGTTGATTCGATTATGTGCTTAATCATGTTAAGATAGTATCAAATGCTGAAATTTGTTTAATTTCATAGAATTGTTAAAATGAGGATTGGATGAAACTTCTGCTGAAATTTTGAATTGAATCTTAGAAATTAGTGACATTATTGACAAATTAGGATAGTACGAACATCGGATTTTACTTCTCTTTGATCTCGGTCGCCGGAAATCGACGGGGAAAACGAAATTTTCCGGAGGAATCATCGGCTAGGGTTTTGCGGGCGCCGGGCGGAGGGAGGAGATGGATTAGATTAATTTCGGTTTAGTTAATTAAGTAATTGTAATTATTCAATATTTATTAATAATTAAATGCTAAACGTCGGCTGGAAATTGGATTAAATATTCGGCCGGTGGGTCCTCGATTCAGCGGGATTCGGGCGAACGAACGGGCGGAGGAAAAGATTTAATTCGGAAATTAATCCGAATTTTCGGGAAATATATGGAATTTAAAATTTAATTTCGGAAATTAATCCGAATTTTTGGAAAAAGGATATATGTGGAATTTAAATTTTATTCGGAAATTTATTCCGAATTTCGGAAAATGGATAAAGGGCGGAAATTGATTTTGGAATTTAAAAAGTTCCTGAAGTGAGAAAAAGGTGATTTTAGGAAATCACATAGCCAAGTTGAAATTTACTGTTGGAAATTATCCATAAATTCAATGTAGCTAGATTAGTTGGAAGGAAGTGTGACATTTGGGTAAGTGCTACCAGAATAGTCAGAATTTTGGTACAGTTTGTGTTGCTTGAATGGCAATGGCATGGTTTGAGTCAGTTTACTCAGTGTTGGCATATTTCACGGATTGGCATATTGGACCGGACTACTATAGACCCTATATGATGTTTTAGGGTAGTTGTGGTAGGTAACTGTGCGGTTCAGACTTAGCTTCCACAGTGTACATGTGACTGGTAGGCGCCATGCGTGTTTCGAGTGGGCGAATCCCACTGGCATGCTACCTGGAACCCCAGGCTAGGTTGTGATGCGTGTTTCGAGTGGGCGAATCCCACTGGCATGCTTTGCCTAGGCGCCATGCGTGTTTCGAGTGGGCGAATCCCACTGGCATGCTATATAGACGCTGAGGTGTCGGGTGCTAGGCGTTATGATGCGTGTTTCGAGATGGGCAATCCCACTGGCATGCTTTGCCTAAGCATCGTGCATGTTTCGAGATGGGCGATCCCACTGGCATGCTACCTGGAAGCCCAGAGGAGAGCTACTCTGGTGTGACTGGGGTGACTGTGGTTGGTCGGAGTCTGGGACTGAGAGTGCCTTTCCACCATACATTGTTATGCTGTATTCCTATACTTTTGCTATTATCCTTCTCTTGCATGTGAGTTTTTACTAGCTGTCTTTCCTACTGGGCGTAGCTCATTCCTTTTTATCTATATTTTTCCAGTGGCTCGGCAGACTTGACGCCACCCAGTTTTAGGTGGGATCGTGATCAGTAGGCTAGTGGAGGAGATCTGATCTGTGCTTTTCTGAGACATTCTGGTTAGTTGATTGTTGCTGTTGGATGTATTCAGTGAGACTGTTATTTTTGTCTTGTATTATGTGAGGGTGATTCTGACTTATGTATCTAGTTGGATGATATTGTATTTGTTGGACTTGGATCTTATTCTTGTGATGTAGTTTCCATTCACTATTTTACTTTATTGTCTTGGTGATATAGTGTGTGGAGTGCCATAATTTATCTGAGGATGTTATGTATTTTATTTTGATGGTGAGGTCATTACATGACTATGGAACTTAACTGTGGGGGTTCAGACTTCTATTAGACCGGTTCTCCTACTGGTATGGGTTAGGAGTATTGGGTCTAGTAGGAGTAATATTGCGCGAGTTCATCAGTTAATTCAGGAGTCATGAATCCTGATTTGACGGTGTACCCGGGAGATGGGATCCACATTGTTAAGGAAAGTAGGTGTGTAATGATGTGTTATATCCTATGTTTTTCGTAGGCTACTCAGGTTGGTATGGGAGGATCTGAGCTGTCTATATGTAAAAAAAAAAAAAAAAAAAAAAATGTATGCCAAAAATCATCCTAGGAAAAAATGGGGTGTAACAAAGAAGAAGTTGAAGAAAAAAAAAAGAAGAACGAGAAGAATAAAAAGAAGAAAAAGAAGAAGAAGAAGAAGAAGGGTAAGAAGAAGAAAGGAAGAAGAAGACAAGGAAGGAGAAATGGAAGAAGAGGAGGAACAAGAAGAAGAAGAAGTGAAGAAGAAGAAGCAGAAGAAGAAGTAGGAGAAGAAGAAAAAGAAGAAGTAGAAGAACAAGAATAAGAAGAAGTAGAAGAAGAACAACAAAAAGATTAGGAAGAAGAATAAGAAGAAAAAATTGAAGAAGAAGAAGATGAAAAGTACAA
>JAIUJO010000492.1:127500-132500 GCA_023846275.1 Vanilla planifolia
AGAAGAAGAAGATGAAGAAGTAGGAGAAAATGAAGAAGTACCACAAGAAGTAGAAAAAGAAGAAGAAGAAGAAGAAGATGAAGAAGAAAAAGAAGTGGAAGAAGAAGAAGAAGTTGTAGATGATGATGATGAAGAAAAATAAGGACTAAAAGGGGAAGAAGAAGAAGAAGAAGAAATAGGAAAAAGGAGTAGAAGAAGAAGAAGAAGATGAGGAAGATAAAGAAGAATAAGAAGAAGAAGAAGAAGAAAAAAGCGAAGAAGATGAAGAGGAAGTAAAAGAAGAAGAAGAGGAGGAAGAAGAAGAACAATAATAAGAAGAAGAACAATATTAAGAAGAAGATGAAGAAGAAAAAGAATGAGAAGAAGTAGAACAAAAAGAAGATGAAGAAGGAGAAGAAGAAGTAGATGAAGAAGAAGAAGAAGCAGAAGAAGGCGATGAAGATGAGAGAGAAGAATGAGAAGAAGAAGAAGAAAGGGAAGAAGAAGAAGATGAAGAAGAAAAAGAAGAAGAAGAAGTGCAAAAAGAGGCAGAAGAATTAGAAGAAGAAGATGGATGAAGAGGAGAATAAGAATAAGAAGAAGAAAAAGAAGAAAAAGAAGCAGAAGAAAAAGGAGAAGAAGAAGAGGTAGAAGGGGAAGAAGAAGAAAAAGAACAATAAGAAGAAGAATATGATGAGGAAGAAGAAGAAAAAGGATAAGAAGAAGAAGAATAAAAATTAGAAGAAGTAGGAGGAGGAGGAGGAGGAGGAGGGGGAGGAGGAGGAGGAGGAGGAGGAGGAGGAGAAGAAGGAGAAGGAGAAGAAGAAGAAGAAGAAGAAGAAGAAGATGATGATGATTATGATGATTATGAAGAAGAAGAAGAAGGGGAGGAAGAAGAAGAAGAACAGGAAGATGAAGAAAAAGAAGAAAAAGAGGAAGAAGAAGAAGAAAAATAAGAATTATAATAATATGATGAAGTATAAGAAGATGAAGAGGGAGAAGAAGAGTAGAAGATGAAGTTGAAGAAGAAGAAGAAGAAGAGGAAAAAGAAGAAGAAGAAGAAGAAGATGAAGAAGAAGATGAAGAAGAAGATAAAGAAGAAGATGAAGATGAAGAAGAAAGAGAAGAAGAAGTAGAAGAGGAAGAAGAAGAGGACGAATAGAAAAATGATGAACAAGAAGTTGAAGAATTAGCAAAAGAAGAGGAAGAAGTAGGAGGAGAAGAAGAAAAAGAAGAAGAAGAAGAAGAAGAAGAAGAAGAAGAAGAAGAAAAGGAAGTACAGGAAAAAAGAAGTGTAGGAGGAAGAAGAAGTAGTAAAATTAGAAGAAGAAGAAGAAGAAGAAGGCGAAAGAAGTGGAGGAAGAGGAAGAAGAAAAAGAAGAAGATGATGATGAAGAAAAGTAAGAAGGACAAGAAGGCAAAGAAGAAGAAGAAGAAGAAGAAGAAAAAGAAGAAGTAGAAGAAGAAGAAGAAGAAGAAGTGGTAGTAAAAGAAATAGAAGAAAAAGAAGAAGATGATAAAGAAGAAGAAGAAGAAGAAGAAGAAGAAGAAGAAAAAGGTGAAGAAGATGAAGAGGTAGAAAAAGAATAAGAAGAGGAGGTGGATGAATAATAATAATAATAATAATGATAATAATAATAATAACAAGAAGTAGAAGAAGATGAAGAAGAAGTAGTAGTAGTTGAAGAAGAAAAAGAAGAGGAAGAAGAAGAAGATAAAGAAGAATAAGACGAAGAAGAAGAAGAAGAAAAAGGAGAAGATATCATGAGGAAGAAATAGAAGAAGAGGAGGAGGAGGAGGAACAAGTTGAAGTAGTAGAAGGAGAAGAAGAAGTAGAAGAAGAAAAAGAATAATAATAAAAATAAGAAGAAGAAGATTAAGAAGAAGAAGAAGAAGAGGAAGAAGAAGAATAAGTGGAATATGAAATAAAAGAAAGAGAAGAAGTAGAAGAAGAAGAAGAAGAAGAAGAAGAAGATAAAGAAGAAAAAGAAGAAGAAGTAGAAGTAGAGGAAGAAGAAGAAGAAGAAGAAGAAGAATAAGTAGAAGAGGAAGGAGGAGGAGGATGAAGAGGAGATTAAATGGAAGAAGAAGATGAAGAACAACAAGAAGAAGAAGAACAAGAAGAAGAACAAGAAGAGGAAGCAAAAGTGGAAGAAGAAGAAGAAGAGAAAGAAGCAGTGGAAGAAGAATAAGAAGAAGTAGCAGAGGAAGAAGAGGAAGGAGAAAAAGAGGAAGAACATTAAGAAAAAGTAGAAGAGGAGGAGGAAGAAGAAGAAGAAGAAGAAGAAGAAGAAGAAGAGGAATGAAAAGAAGAAGAAGAAGAAGATGATGATGATGAAGAAGAAGATGTTAGGGAAGAAGAAAAAGAAGAAGAAGAAGAGGAAGATGAAAGAGAAGAAAGAGAAGCAGAAGAAAAAGAAGACGAAGAAGAAAAAGAAGGAGAACAACAAGTAGAAAAAACAGAAGAATAAGAATAAGAATAAGAAGAAGAAGAAGAAGAAGAAGACGGAGAAGAAGAAGAAGAAGAAGTAGAAGTAGAAGAGGAGGAGGAAGAAGAAGAAGAAGAAGAAGAAGTAAAAGAAGAAGAGGAAGAAGAATAAGAAGAAGAAGTGGAAGAAGAGGTAGAAGAAGAAGAAGAAGAAGAAGAGGAAAAAGAAGAAGAAGAAGAAGAAGAAGAAGAAGAAGAAGAAGAAAAGTTAGAAGAAGATAGGAGGAGGAGGAGGTGGGGGAGATGAAGGAGGAGGTGGAGGAGAAGAAGAAGAAGAAGAAAAAAGAAGAAGAAGAAGTAAAAGAAGTAGAAGAAAAATAATAAGGATAAGAAGAAAAAGATGATGATGATGAAGAAGAAGCAAAAGAATAAGAAGAATAAGAAGAAGAAGGAAGGGGAAGAGGAGGAGGAGGAGGAGGTAGAGGAGGAGGAGAAGAAGAAGGAAAAGAAGAAGAAGCTAAAAGAAGAAGAAGAGGAAGAAGAAGAAGAAGATGATGATGATGTTGATGATGATGAAGAAGAGAAAGAAGGAGAAAAAGGATGAGAAGAAGCAGTAGCAAAGGAAGTAGAGGAGGAATAAGAAGAAGAAGAAGAAGAAGAATAAGAAGTAGAGAAAGAAGAAGTAGTTGTAGTTGCAGTAGTAGTAGTAGTAGAAGAAGAAGAAGAAGAAGAAGAAATAATGATGAAAGAGAAGTAGAAGTAGAAAAAGAAGAAGAAGATGAAGAAGAAGAAGAAGAAGAAGAAGAAGAGGAAGAAGAAGAAGAAGATGAAGAAGAAGAAGAAGAAGAGGAAGAAGAAGAAGAAGAAGAAGAACAATAAGAAGAAGAAGAAGAAGTTGAAGAAGATGATGAAGAAGAAGAAGCAGAAGAAGAAGAAGAGCAAGATGAAGAATAAAAAAGAGAAAGAAAATGAAACGGAACAAGAAGAACAAAAGGTAGAAGAAGAAGAAGAAGAAGTAGAAAAAGAAGAAGAACAAGAAGAAGAAGAAAAAGAAGAATAAGAGGTAGAAGAAGAATAAGAAGGGAAGATGAAGAACTAGAAGGAGAAGAAGTAAAAGAAGAATTAGAATTAGAAGAAGAAGAAGAAGAAGAAGAAATTAAAGATGAAGAAGAAGAAGAAGAAGAAGTAGATGAAGATGAAGAAGAAGGTGAAGAAGAAGAAGAAGAAGAAAAAGTAGAAGATGATGAAGAAGAAGAGGAAGAAAAAGAAGTAGAAGAGGAAGAAAAGAAGAAGAGGAAGATGAAGAAGAAGAAGCAGAAGTTGAAGAAAAAGAAGAAGAAGAAGTGGGGGAAGAAGAAGTGGGGGAAGAAGAAGAGGAGGAGGAAGAAGAAGAGGGAGAAGAAATAAAAGAAGAAGTAATAGTAGTAGAAGAAGAAGAAGAAGAAGAAAATGAAGAAGAAGAAGAAGAGGAAGAAGAAGAAGAAAAAGGAGAAGAAGAAGAAGAAGAAGAAGAAGATGATGAAGTAAATAAGGAAGAAGAAGAAGAAGAAGAAAAGAAGAAAAAGAGGATGATGAAGAACAAAAAGAGCAAGAAGAAGAAATGGAAGTACAAGAACAAAAGAAAGAAGATGTAGAAGAAGAAGAAGAAGAACTAAAATAAGAAAAAGTGGTAGAAGAAGAATAAGAAGAAGAAGAAGAAGAGGAAGATGAAGAAGAAGATGAATATAACAGAGAAGGAGAAGAAGAAGCAGAAGAAGATGATGATGATGAAGAGGAAGAAGGGGAAGTAGAAGAAGAAGAAGAGGAAGTACAAGAAGTAGAGGAGGAGTAGGAGGATTAGGAAGAAGAAGAATAAGAAGAAGAAGAAGAAGAAGAAAAAGAAGAAGAAGTGGAAGATGTCGAAGATGAAAATGAAGAGGAAGAAGAAGAACAAAAAGAAGAAAAAGATGATGATTATGAAGAAAAATAAAAAGGAGAAGTATGGGAAGAAGGAGAGGAAGAAGATGAAGAAGAAGAAAAAAAAAAAGAAGTAACAGAAGAAGTAGTAGAAGATGATGTAGTAGTAGACAAAGAAGAAGAAGAAAAGGAGAAGAAGATGAAGAAGAACATAAAGAAGATGAAGAGGAAGAAGAAGAAGAGGAAGTAGAAGAAGAGGATGAGGAAGAAGAAGAATAAGAACAAGAAGAATAAAAAGAAGAAGAAGAAGAAGAAGAAGAAGCAGAAGAAGAAGAAAAATAAGAATACGAAGAAGAAGAACAAGATGAAGAAGAAGAAGAAGAAGTAGAGGAGGAGGAAGATGAAGAAGAAGAAGAAGAAGAAAAAGAAGAAGAAGAAGAAGAAGATGGTGATGAAAAAGAGGATGAAGAAGAAGAAGTAGATGAAGAAGAAGAAGAAGAGAAAGAAGAGGAGGAAGAAGAAGAATAAGAAAAAGAAGAAAAGGAAGAAGAAGAAGAAGAAGAAGAAGAAAAAGAAGAAAAAGTTAAAAAAGATAGAGAAGAAGAGGTAGAGTAGGAAGAAGACGAAGATGAAGAAGTGGAAGAAGATGAAGAGAAGAAGATGAAGAAGTTGAAGAAGAAGAAGAATGAGAAAAAGG